>JABBWB010000128.1:0-111843 GCA_016628085.1 Suillus occidentalis
TCTTGAGTAAGTGATAATTCATCTCAAACATCCGGTGTTCTCATCTTTACGGGCAGGATACTGCAAGTTGTCATTAATCATCTGAGGTCATAAGATGTATGCTAGTGTAGTCATTCATCTATCATGTTGGTGCATTCTTTGACCTTAGAGGTGGTAGACATACGTATCACGCTGGCTTTGCAATCGTCATCTACGATTGATCTTCAGTGCAACTAACCGTCGAGTCCCCGTTTGTATTATGACTCTGGTCAGGAATGTCTCGCCTGGCTAGCAGCTTGGAGTACATCGGATTGCAACCACGACAGTAACTTGCTTGCCACGAAAACCAGAAACCTTGCAGACAATTTCAACGTTAAAGCTACTTCCAGCACCGAGGGAACCAGGGAACTCGAAAGTTCGTCCGTCCATCATAACAGTCCACATGGACATGACCTCCCTTCAGACAGCTATCAACGCGAACCTCTTATTTGTCGCAGACCGAGACAACTTGCGATTGAGAGGCGTATAGAACGAGACCTCGAAGGGTATGCTGCGTCCGAACAACATGTGTTCGTTGAGCATAGATACCGTGTCCCATACATACTCAGCGCCTTCAGGGAGAAGTGGCAGTGGCACAGGTTTCGTCCAAACAGGGTATCTCGTCTTCGCAAACTGCGGTTCTACAAAAACTTTGGCAGCAAGTTCATCATGGGAATCACTTTCGCCACGAGTGACGAAATACTCTGAGGAAACATCGTCCGAGTGCCCCGCGCGTTTACTGAAATCATAGATGCGCAGGTACTGCAGGCTCGCCGCGTTGCAGGGCGGAAGAACTTCGAGTGCCCTTGTACCGCAAGTAGTCACGGTTGCGTGAGTACTCATGGTCGCATAGTCTATAATTCCCCACAAGCGAAGAATTCCGGCAGTATCAGGAGATAAAACCATATGCGCCCCATCTGGTCCCCAGTCCGTCCAAGGCACTACACGCTTGTGTGGTATCTGTGTCTCTGACACACGGATCTTGCTCTAGATGGTCGACATCGGGATGTATAATGCGCAGCGGACACCGTAAAGGTGCGCAATGTCATGACCATGGCCAGCATTGCGCGCCGCAGTCCAGAAGTCATCGGTCTCTGGAGGCCGCACGCTACTCGAAGGCTGATTTGGGACCAAAATTGTTCCGAGTGAGATGCCTATTACTGCAGACGAGTGAAAAGGGAATGTATCTTCGTGATGCGATGGTGTGGTATCGCGGAGAAATCGGATGGGTGTTATCCTTTCGCCCTCTCTATGGCAGATGAGGGGAAGATCCAACCAGAAGAGGTCGATTCCGCGAGAGATGCTATGAACAAAGAGCGATGGATATGGATACATGGGACCGATTGCAGTTGGATAGGATGGAATCATCCTAGCAATCAATAACAGATCTTCAGTAAGAAAGATGGCATCAATATCCTCGACTTCATCAATATCCTAACAGGACAGTCAGTAAGTGCGGAACGAGCTAGGTCATCGATTGTGCTCACTAATAGGTAGTCTCCTGATCTCCAATTCCATGTTTTGAAGCCACCGGCGTGCTCGCACATGAGGAGGTGCGAACCATGCACTCAAATTGGCCCATTAGGAAGCAAGTGAAGGAGATTACACACTATCTTCGCACCAGCCTCGGGATGGACTTGCCCATTCTGTAAACGCTGCAACTGTATCCCACATTCCTCAACTGGCGTTAATTTATAATGATCCCTGGTCTCTCAAGTTGATCATATGCGTCACGAGTATATAGCAATAACTTACATTAGGATATAATCTTTCGTCATCGCAGTGACTACTAACAAGTCTTGGGCAACGTCCACCACGACACGGTGCCTGGGCCATCCCGAACTTTGAATCGTTCAAGAGGGCTTCTGTCCCCACTTTGATGAGAGAGAATGTTAGTGAACCTGTGTTGGTAGTCTGGAAGCCTCTCCCAAAGAACATCGCCGAAAATTCCATCAGTTTCCTGGTCTTGATTCCAGAAAGCTTTACTGGGGAGCAGAGGTAATATATCTACCACCACCGGCTCCAGCCAGGTACACAAATGCTTTTGAAGTATTGCGTGACGCTGAGACGCTACAGTTCCAGCAGGAATAACATTTTCCTTCATACCGGCAGCTTTCAAAGCAACGCGGTATGCAAGTTGAGGAACAGACTGGATGGCATGATGGAAGCATTCTGATACCTGAAGAAGAAAACTTGTCGATACAGTGCAATGTCGGGTAAAACGAGACTTACGCTTTCGCATGCTATGAGGGTCGCATCGTCCGTTACGTTTAGTATCTCAACGAGAATGTTATGAGGGAGACCTTGCAACGTTAACTTCAGACTTGTCTTGAGCTTGCTATATGCTCGATAGCCAGATATAACGCGATAGCAAAGGTAGACTCGGGAGCAGATGGAAGGCGAAAGACAAGAGTCGAACACGAGGCATTCAAGTTAATGCAGTCACTAAGATACTTGAAATCCACATCGACGGAGACGAAGAGGCTTGCGGGATATTGCCCACCTATATAGTATGTATTCTTGGCGGGTATATCGCACCGTGCAGTTTCTTGCCAGGCGCGAGGCTGTGGCCCAAGCTCGATCATCTATTCGGTGACTAATTCTCATGTTTGGATGAAGCGACCTTGAGCGGCGACAGGCGTGGGCAGGCGTTTCAGTGAAGATGATCATCCGTGGACGGATCATATTTACAACTGCGCCAGTTTCTTCTTTCGAAATCGTCCGTCGTGGCACTTAAGAATGTGATGAGACCTCGTGGGACACCAAGCAGTATCGTATCGAAGAAAAGTGTTGAATCAGATCGGGCTTGGGACAGGCATACGAGCGCAACACATCATGCGTACTTACTTCAAACATTTTTGACTCTCCCTGGTTTTCCGGTATACGCGTACACCACAGGCCTCAATACAACTAGCAACAATGTTGAAAGCCGTGGGCCTCTGGGGCTGGGGGACGGCTTGGGTAAACATGGTGATCGTTGGGTACCTGGATTCTCATGGGGATTAGCCTGTTCGTCATTCATGATGATCAATTGACGCGTCCTGATTACCATTGACTCTCACCCGACTCACACCAACTTGCACGACACCCCCGCCATTCAATGCCATCCTCTATCACTGCTGTTTCCACGACCTTCTACACCGCCTATGAACTCGGTAGCCCGTTCGAAAAAATCATGTGTCACTGGCTATCGTCGACCTCGTGGAATATGGAGAGGCATGCGGTCTTTTTGTGTTTCTCTGGCAGGTCATTTACAGCCGAACGTTGTGCGCAGCGGGTGCTACCATCAAAGGCGACGACTAGATACTTGATGGCAGTGAAAACAAAGTATATGATTCCTTCCTCATCAGATGTCAAATCACCAATGAAATCAATTGGTCACACCATTCGTGACTCGAGACTGATCAACGTGAATCAACCTGCTGCTCAACATAAATTACACGCTACCCATATCGCGGGGGGACCATCTCGAGCAGCCGACTTCACAGCTCAGACATCAGCTTGAAATTCACAGTGGGATATGAGGATATGAAAATGCTCACATAGGACCTTCCGAAGACACCCCCTTACTCTACGTCACCGACGTCGCAGCTTGAAGCTCCTTGTGTGGAAATAGGAGGGAAAAAGAGCGGATGCACCTTGAACTTTGTCGCGGTTGTCATGGGATAAATCGACGGTGGCTGGCGTAAGTGCAAGGTCGCTCTCGCCATCTTGAGTCCTCACCATTGCGTTTGCTTGTAAAACAGGTAGAAAATCAGCATGTTGACCACGAGTAAATTGAGATACGAGGCTCATTCTCAAGCTCGAAGTGCGTTTTGACCTCATGGTCCTTAATATAATGATGTTATCACCTCAGGTGTTGAACAAGATCTGAGCATGGTCTCACAAGCATAACTTATAAAGCTATGAAACATCTATGAGCGAGTTTCTTTCCACCTGAAATTCCATCCTGAGAGTTTGCTTGTATCTCCTTGAAGTTGCGTTGAAGTTTCTCTTCTTTTTCGTCCCCTCCGAGTGATCATTGCACTTGCGCTTCTCAAGACAGCGACGAGAGAAGTTGGAACTTGCACCTCGAGCGGCGACCGATTTCGTGCACAAATTTGGAATCGCCGAGGGCCATTGCCACCGTCGCTGCACGACCCATGACATGCATGACACTAGAGCGCCTTCTCGTTGCGAATGTCTCCTTACCAAGCTCCCAGTTTCACCATCAGCTACTGCTGAATATGTATATGATAATTGACCTTTTATCCTCGGAGACATCTGTGTTATCGATACATTGTGAAGCATGTATGTATGTAAATCTAGACTACAATGAGGAGTTCATGTTGCGAAGTTGCAGCATCACAGCCAGTAAGAGTTTCTAGGGTAACTGTGTCCCCAATGGTCAAGAAAGATGGGAGGCAAAGTGACTGTGCCTCCCATCTTTCTTGACACAGACAATTCCAGAAGTAATACCACACATTAGCATTAATTGTATTAGCGTGTATAGTTCCCTGATGTCTGTTCACGGTCCGGGCCGTGGCTGCCACGGGCTCGGGTACATTATTTACATGGCTCCGGCGTGGTCATGCGGGCCATACTTGCAAGCTTGGAGTCTGGACCTTGCTTGGACCATACCATTCAGCGCTCAGCATCGGCTCCTACTACACCAGTCAAACGTTTTGGGTTCAGACGAAGAATGGAAAGCCTTCCTACCTGGTTTCAAATATAGTTTCAAACGAGTGCAACAGCGTAAGCTTGATATATGCTGTCGAAGAGTCCTCGAAGTTCTAGCGCCCACCTACCTATAGCTATATGCTGTATTACATTCCCACCCCATCTGATTTCTATCTAAACGGCCTTATCTTGCGTCTTCCACTGTCCCGATGGATCCCATCACCAGCGGTTTGACCATTCTTCAGCTCGTTCAAACGATAGCGCAAGCTTCAGCTCTTCTATACGGATATGTTGCTTCCGTCCGCGACGCCGACTCGTCCTGCCAGACTCTGCTCGATGAGCTCAGTACAATCCTCGGAGTCCTGACCACAGTCATGGAGATCAAGAAAGATCGCTCTCTTCCAGACAATCTCCGTCATGTGCTTTCAAAATTGATGGCCGAACATGGACCAGTCATGAAGTTACAGGGAGAACTGAAGAATCTTCTACCGAACGAGCAGGAGAGTAAGGCAATGAGCAAGATGTCTAAATTGATGTGGCCGTTTAAGGAAAAGAGAGCAGCAGCGATTGCTGAGAGGTTGAAAGGCTTTTATCGCGACATCACAACAGTTCTTGCGATAGACTCGCGGTGAGTCGACTCGTTCACGATGATCGCTAACGCTAATGCAGTGCTAGGAACACGCTAAAGGACGTTGATCGAGGTGTCAAAGAAGTCGGGCGAGGTGTCCAGGAATTAAAAGAAATACAAGAAGCGCACAAGATAGGTGAGCGGCTTACCGCCAGCTACCTTTCCATTTTGTTAGACGCGCATAGACAAAGAACGTCGAAAGTTGCTAGAATGTATGAACCCTGTGTCTTGTATTGAGAAGCACGACATCTCTTGCCGCCAGCGCAACCCCGAGACCGGTCGTTGGATTTTCCATACCGATCAGTATATGGCCTGGGACAAATCCGATCATGCATTCCTATGGTTGAATGGCCAACGTGGGTTTTCTTACATTCGTCATCGATTGCAGGTCGTTGACGCTTGCAACAGCTGGAAGCGGAAAGACAATCCTTGCGTAAGTATTGACTTCTAGGGAGAGTTTTCAGAAAGCTCAGACTAACTATTAAACATCCAGTTCCGCTGTCATCGAAGAAATTCAGGGTGGTGGTGAAGCAGGGCCACGGACGCTCGCTTACTTCTATTGCAATTTCCGAGACGACCGGACGACAAGCGCGGCTGCAGTATTGCGCTCATTGATTGTCCAGCTGCTCCGACAATGCAAAAACGACGATTGGTTCACCAATATACACAAGCAGCAAGAATCGAACGCAGATGAGGATCTTGTTTCTTTGCGAAAGCTCTGGAAGCAACAATCAATCAGAGAGTCATGTCCTACAGATTTGGGATATCTACGAAAACTTCTTGTTGAAGCGTCTACGCTAGTCCACCGACCAGTCCTCCTGATTGACGCGTTAGATGAATGCAAGGATTATCCCGACCTGATTGAACATCTTGTAAGCCTCGCCGAAGACGCTCGACTACGACTTTTCGTCACCGGCAGAAGCGAGCCAGATATCCAAGAAGCATTCTATGATCTCCCCACTGTGTCGCTGAAGGACAGCGCGGAACAAATGAAAGAAGATATACACGTGCACATCACCGAGCAACTGAAGAATCAGAAGCGTTTGTCACGCCTACCCGGCGCGGCTAAGGAAAACCATTTTGGAGAGATTGTTAGAAAAGGCCGAAGGCATGTAAGTAACGCAATTTCGGCTCGCGCTGCAATTCATCATCGTATGATCATACAGCAGGTTTCGTTGGGTTCAGTGTCAACTAGATGAAATAGTGACTTGCAAAAGACACATCGATATCGAGGCAGCCCTCGACAACCTTCCAGAAGGACTTTACGAAACGTACGACAGGATCATCCAGGCCATCAAGCAAAGAGGACGAAGCGACAACCAAATTGCCCAGAGTTGCTTGCTTTGGCTGGCTGGCGCACTCAGTCCTTTGACGCTCGACCAGCTCAACGAAGCGATAATGATCGAAGTCGGGGAATCGAATCTTAATCCGAAACGTGGCGTCATAGATCCCATGGATATCGTGACCGCGTGCGGAAGCCTTGTGACCTACGACGAGAAAACCGACGTCGTCGCTCTATCTCATTATAGCGTCAAAGTATGATTTATTTACTTTCTTCATCCCAGTCGTACGCTGATGCGCTATGCAACCACAGGAATACTTGATCAATCGCCCTAACAACATCTTCAAATCATCTTCAGACATGCACGCACGGATCTGCAAGCTCTTGATTACATATGTGTTATGCGACTTTGTAGATGAGGTCCCCGGGAACGGTGAGATACTGTGCTTCGCATCTATGGGGAAAAACTGATGCTTGTATAGACGAGCATCCAGACATACGCAATTCGTCACATCTTGCTGATGTTTCCAATGTCAGCAAGGACCATCCGTTGCTTAGCTATGCAATTCAAGGATGGAAGCACCTCGGACATGTTTCGGATCAGGATTCAGGTGTTATGGATTCCCTGTCACGGCTGAATTCAGAGTTTCTTCGAAACACCAAGAAACATCATGTGCTTGCAACTCAACCGACTGCGCTCAGTGAATTCGGTATCCAACCTAGTACTGATGGGTGGTTGAGTGCCGCTGTGAATTCTCCCTCATGTCTACATATCTCGCTTGAGCACGGAAAGCCGTGGATGGTCGAATTCGTCATCAAGCAGCACCCCCACCTCCTGGACGCAGATATTGCCCATGGTTGGGGTTCTCCCCTGATCTTTGCCATAGCGAAGAATCCTGACTGCCTCGGTGTTCTCTTGAAGCTTGGCGTTGATCTCTACAAACTTTCTTTCATCGAACACAATATATACTTCCCATTTACAGATCTCTATAATACCTACTATGCACCAATGGCGTGGGCCGCTGCAACTGGAAACGAGGTCGTCGTGGATTTCTTGCTGTCACACACAGAGGGAAACCTACCTGATAACACTCTCCACATGGCTGTTAGGGCAGGCCGCCCGTCGCACGAATCTATCCGCAAACTTCGTCAACGCGGCGCGGATGTCAATTTCACTGTCCATGGTTCTACCCCTATCCATCTTTTCCTCTCGGATCACTTTTACAGGCCATTCGATACATATAGGAATCCGTCGCCACCCGTCGTGAAAGCGCTCGTTGAGCCGTCTTGTAATCTTTCTTTGCAGGATAGAACCGCCAGAACAGCCCTCCACATTGCTCTTGATGGCCATATGGAAGATATTGTCGCATACCTCCTCGAAAAAAATGCAGCGCTGTCGGCGACGGCGACTCTGCATCCAGACATGTGGAGATGGGCCACAAATAAGCCATGGTTTGCCAAGGTTCAAGCAGCGGTTCTCGCTGCTGATAAACCGTGCACTAGAATCAAGGGGAAGGTTGTTCATGATAGTGCACAATTCAGACTCGTCGAGTTTCCAGTTCCAGTCACTGTCGACCCTAATCTAATTTGTGCGTTCGTCGTTTCGGCGTCACTCAATGGCGAGCTGCGAAGTGAGCGACTACTTCCACCCTGCTATATCATTTACTGATCGGTGAAGGCTCCGGTCTCATTGACGTCGACCTTTCATATTGTAATCAGTCACTCGATACAAACACCCAAGACTCCCCGAAGGATGATTCTCCGAGACTCAAGTTCCAATTTTCATGGTCTACCAAGTGGCAGCATGTCTCTAGTCGCTTGTTTGACTATCATCAAGAAGACGAAGTTACCAGGATGCTACGACATTTAACTAAAGACA
Source organism: Suillus occidentalis (assembly GCA_016628085.1). Classification (NCBI taxonomy): domain Eukaryota; kingdom Fungi; phylum Basidiomycota; class Agaricomycetes; order Boletales; family Suillaceae; genus Suillus; species Suillus occidentalis. Next base: position 8,467 of record JABBWB010000128.1, read on the forward strand.
CAGACTCTGCTGGCACTTCCTTTTTTCTTCGGATGTCCAAGAAAGAGTGGAACACCAAAATCTATGAATTTGGGGTCGAGTGCACGCTCGATATCTATAGAGGTCTTTTACCTGAGTCTTGAGTAAGTATTAATTCATCTCAAACATTCGGTGTTCTCATCTTTACGGGCAGGACTGCAAGTGGTCATGAATCATCTGAGGTCGTGGGGAGATGTATGCTAGTGTAGTCATTCTTCTATCACGTCGGCGCATTGCTTGACCTTCCGAGAGGTGGTAGACATACGTATCACATCGGCTTTGCGATTTCCGTTTGAAATTGTCCTTCCTAGTGCAACTACGTCTGAATTCATGTAACTGCCGAGTCCCCGTTTGTGTTACGACCCTACTAGTAGTGAGGGTCAGCAGCTTGGAGCACATTGGACTACCAACCAAGACAGCTGCCACGCGCCATGAAAACCGGAAATCCTGTAGACAATGTCAACGTCGAAGCTACTTCCAGCACCGACTGTCTACTTTTGGACAGGCGCTGTGATGTACAAGTTTTGTGCGAAAGCAGCCACAGTGAAAATGGAAACTAGGAAGATACTTGAAATTCTCATCGCAGTTACACGATATATTGGCAGAGACTGGAATCGAAGACGCTTGCGGGACACTTATACAGTATGCGTTCTTGACGGGCATGTCACACCGTTCAGTTTCTCGCCACCAGGAGGCTGTGGAGTTGGATGTATCCGTAGTTCTCATGTCTAGATCAAATGTCCTTGAGCGGCGACCAACGTGTTTACATGGTGGGGTGGGGCGGTCAGGGGTTTCCGAGATGATCATCTGTGGACGGATCATGTTTACACCGCGCCAGTTTCTTCTGTCCAAAGTCGTCCGTCCTGGCGCTTGAGAATGAATAGGACACCAAGTTGCCAAAAGTGATACTCCATTACAATAAATGTCACAGGGCTGTGAAATACGCTAGTCCACTGCCACTGACACATTCTTTGACTCCATGCAAGGCCTGGGACTGGCCTAACCATACTCAGCTTCGGCTCCTACACCAGTCATAAAATGCAACACGTACCCCGATGAGGACGAAGAGACTGACGGTGAGAAGGGTACTACCGTTGCTCAAAGATTGAGAGATCCTGATGTTAAAGTTTTGGCTCGGTTGCCTGAAGTTCACCCGGGGATTGAATGGACCGCTATAGAGAATTTCACCTAGCGCTTCGGCCTGAGGAGGAGAGACTACATGCGCATGAGGGGATGGAAATGACAACGGCTACTTCCTCGGAAGCCGACAATGAATCACTGCACAGCGTAAAATCGAGATCGTACTGGGGGGACTCGCCAACTTACTGGTGTCTGAACAGTAACTGTTAAATTTTTCCTGGAGACGGATGTGCCTGCTAATGGTAATAATATGAAGACCTGTTGTGCATGCTCGAAAAAAGTTAAGGCGACGAGTGGGTTGACGACTCTCATTTTGAGAAATAGATGTAGTGAGTTATCCTAGGATGGTACATCTCGTATCTGCGACACTCGTTCTGCATGTGTAAATTCGAGGATGACCTTTACTTCGGAAGGTGACGTATTTCTTGGGAACCATACCGACAGGGAGAGAATGGGAAAAGACATGCCAAAATGCTCTTAGAATTGTCCAGCGTGACTGCGGAGTCGGGACCTTGCGCAAATCCGAAGAAAAAGATGTTTGCAGCGTGGAATAGCTCCGGGCGAATCTGATGGTGGCCTGCACAAGAATGCAGCTGCAAATGGGCCTTGGATGAAGAATCGAGTTATCGACAGACTGCTTCAAGTATGGAAAGCAGGACAGCCGTGCTCGTTTTTGCGTGTCACAAATCCCTATTAGGCAGTAGGACTTCGGTCACCGCATGTTATGAACAGCAGCAGCCAATGGGATATTCGACTACCCTTTCTAGACTTAATCTGTTGAATCACAGTAAAAGCTCCTTAGGCGCCCTCTGAAGAAATCCTGGACGCTGAAGGTGGGAACACAATACCAGCACAGGCTCAAGCTTCAGTATCAAGATCAACAATCTCCGCAACCACTGGTTCGAGTCGCCTGCACGATGCGCCCTCCCGAATGGGTAAGTCCAGAGACGAGACATAGGGAGATGGTGTTTGCATAGGGATTTTAATCATTATATTCCTTTTTTTGAGAAAACGTTGGCTTGGCCGCGTACTTGAAGATGAAGGCGATCTCAATAGGAAGGTCGCTAAATTGACAGCAGATAGAAGGCTCCATGACGGGTTCGTAAGATGCTGAGCTGGTTAGGAGCCCTGACCTCAATAATTATAGCTTGCGCCCACAACAACAGACGCACATTGTGTGTTGGACCACAGATTGCGGCCCGGTGGCCCAGAACAGATCTAAAGTCATTGTTCCACTTAATGCACTCTTGCCCTGTGGAAATTACTATTTCTCAGTCGCCACAGAATATTATAATACAAATGCGGATGCAGCACGAACCACAGAGCCCACCTTCCGGCCAGACTTGATGGCATTCATTTATGTTTCGTCGTGGCACGACTCTAATAGTCCACAGATGGTCACTGGATTGAGTTGTTCCCAAATAAATCTCACTACACACGAGCAACGGGTGACAAGGATGCCTGGTAAAGTGAGATAGTAAAACCTATTTCCAAGTCGGTTAAGCACTTGCCATGTTTCCCGAATTGACCTCATAGCACCGTGTCTGTGCGAGCTACACTTATCACCAAATAAATGCAAGCACTGACAGACGTACCCAAGGCATTGACGAAACCGCAAACTTCGACGGGTGAACGTCCCTGCGCAAAGATTAAGTGCCTGAGCTGCGCCTCTATCTTGAGCTTAAGTTGGTTTCGGGAAGGTCGGTGTAGCGTTGGCCCCAAGGCGTCTCAAGGCAGACACAATGTGTAACATCGTCAATATTGGTATTTGAAATGGACAAGCAGGAGATATCAAACATGCCATCTCCGTCAGGAAATAGAACAGAAATCCGAAGACCGTCATTGCGATGAGCTTCCCTCGTTCCTCCTCCGAGCTGTGGCCATATCTGTTCGACTTATAGTACCCGTGAAAGAGAGACACCAGTACTAGTACTTCCATCTCTGAGGGCAGCTCCGCCAAAGGTTCAATATTCACCTTTTCCCTGTCTTGCTGTTAGACGGGTGACAGCTAATTCCAGGAAGCTGCAACTCACCCTTCAATGGGTCCTATGGCGTCAATTCGCGGGGGAGGCTGCCCAGTGTTGTGAGTGAGTTGATCTGAGTCCTCGGCATCGTCGGTGCCTGATACTTGTGGCATAAAGAAGTTATACCAACATTAGATCCCAAGTAAAGCTAGCGAAATTGGGAAGGGTCCGACGGGTGAGCAGACAGAGCAGAGTGGTGGCACACAGCAAATTGGTTAGGTGGCTATGAACATGATGAATACATGTTTGCGAGCGTTGGCGCCAAGAGTGCGGGAGGACAAGGACGGAACAAATGAGTGGTAAATGTTGTAGCGGCAGAAATATTATCTAAACGATTTTCTTGCGGTGCGTGGTGTCCTGATGTTGAGCTTACTTATTATGGGTAATGTGACAGTGACAAAACGAGCACGGCTGTCCTGCTTTCCATATTCAAGTTGTGGATGGAGCGAAGTTAGTACTATTAGTAAGCTGCCTTACAGCCTCACGGGCCTTAGGATTTTGCCGCATCGTACCGCACCCTGCCGCATCACTGGCGCACCCTACTTAATAGTGTCTTATATACCTGTGTAATGTGTCTATGTCGTCCATACAGGCCATGAATATAGTTATTGACTCAAAAACATAATAGTACATGTATTTGAGTGAGAATTGTAGTGATACGATAATGATAGTTAACTTCATGATGCGGTAGTGGTGCGGTAGTGGTGCGGCAGTGGTGCGGCAGTTGCACAGCCACTGCCGCAACACCAACGCACCCATCTTAATAATCTTATGCACTACACTTGCAGCATCGTTATAGGCAGCCACGCGAAACTCGTGTCAAAGGCACTTTACATACTACGCAGCCACGCGAAACTCGGGTCCCACAACACAGACAATACTCTCTGCTTCCACAGTACAAAAGCTCTATGGACTACTGTCAGCTTGGGACACCTTGTGTACCCTCCTTGGTTGTGGCCGTGGTTTTGGCTTTTTTGGTTTGTTTCACATTTCTAGTAATGACTTCAGGCTCACTTCCCTCCCTAAAGTTTGGCCCGCACTATTGTTAAAAGTGTTTCAGAGTGAACCATGATATAAAATGATAACAACTCACCTCCACTTCTCCTTCAAATTCCGGTGCATATGGATCTCGGTCACCATGATTTCAGTACTTCGGCAGGCCCTCGTATGGATTCCATTGGTCTTGGTGAGCACCAGCATCTTTTCCTCATTGTTCATTCCCTGCAGCACCTGCAGCCAACGAGAGCTCAAATATTCGCTGTTCAAGGATGCCAAGACGCTCCAAGTTAACGTCTATATCCATTGAGGACAAATCATAGCTTAGTTGGAGGTCGAGCCAGGCAGCCTGGAGCATCATATTTGTGTGCTCTTCTGGTGTCGGGACTGAGTCCACGTCAAGTGAGTGACTCTCAATCCAAATATTTCGGGCTGACTGCTCGAGTTGATTTTTCTTGCGTTTTGACACTACGATAGTGCAGGCATATGCATAGGTAGCGCAGTAAAGCCAATCAATAATTCATTTTGATGCACCAGGGCCGCGATGGCAAATCCAGTTCGCGATTTGCGCAGTCTGTGAGAGACAGGTCACCACAGTATGGCACAGTACTGTGCTTGCGACCAATTTTCTCTGACAGGTCAGTGAGATACCCGAGAACTGGGACAGCGTCACGCATCTTCACGGGATCATGCCGTTCGAAAATATCTGTAAGGAAGCTACCGCACCCTATGGCATCTGTGCCGCAACATACCCAACTTGTTCTCTACTCTCTAAAAGATACGACTGTATGGCGCATAATTGATGGGTTGGACAGTAAGTCAGTTATGATGGAGCTCGTCAACAATAATCACTAGTGATTATTGAAACTAAGAGTGAAATGTCTTGATTTGGTGCGGGTGCGGCAGTGATGCGTTAGTGATGCGGCAAGGTGCGGCAGGATGCGGCAAAATACCTGAGCCCGGCCCGATCTTGTATAACCAAAAAAATCAATTGGTCACACCATTCATGACTCGAGACTGATCAACGTGAATCAACCTGCTGCTCAACATAAATTACACGCTACCCATATCACGGGGGGACTATCTCGAGCAGCCAACTTCACAGCTCGGACTCATCAGCTTGAAATTCACAGTGGGATATGAGGATATGAAAATGCTCACATAGGACCTTCCGAAGACACCCCCTTACTCTACGTCACCGACGTCGCAGCTTGAAGCTCCTTGTGTGGAAATAGGAGGGAAAAAGAGCGGATGCACCTTGAACTTTGTCGCGGTTCAAGTTGTCATGGGATAAATCGATGGTGGCTGGCGTAAGTGTAAGGTCGCTCTTGCCATCTTGAGTCCTCACCATTGCGTTTGCTTGTAAAACAGGTAGAAAATCAGCATGTTGACCACGAGTAAATTGAGATACGAGGCTCATTCTCAAGCTCGAAGTGCATTTTGACCTCATGGTCCTTAATATAATGATGTTATCACCTCAGGTGTTGAACAAGATCTGAGCATGGTCTCACAAGCATACCTTATAAAGCTATGAAAAATCTACAAGCGCGTTTCTTTCCACCTGAAATTCCATCCTGAGAGTTTGCTTGTATCTCCTTGAAGTTGCATTGAAGTTTCTCTTCTTTTTCGTCCCCTCTGAGTGATCATTGCACTCATCAGTGAACTGGTGGACAAAATATAATCACATTTATATCAATATATAGATCATAATCTTAAGAATCAGCAAAAATTTGCTATCGATCGTCGCATTGTCATTTTTGCTCTTATAAAGGAAAGGATACTTCCCGAATTCCCTACACAAGTTTGTGATCAAGAAAAAAAACCCACATCGCTCAAGCTCGAACTTCAAGGAAAAGTGGAGCAAACGCTGATGATTAAGCTGGATCGACTCACTATCGCCACGTCGGAAGCATAGCACATATTGTCGAAGCTAAGCATGAAAGTCAGCATCTTCAAACGGACGAAAAAAGTGTTGAGCGAGAAGCAACAGTACATTGATTCCCTGCAAAGATATCAGTCAACCCAGGTGAGTCACAATTGCCCAGTTGGAAGCAAGGTTCGTGTCTTAAAGAGTAAATATGCAAGCCGGCACCTTCCCGGGGATAATGATATGTTTATCAACCGAACAATGATCAACTTGTTTCCTACTTGAACTCTTGACGCCATCTTCTTCAGTTATTGAAAAATCATTTTCAATACTGCGGTTGGGAATATGTACAGGAAGCCATACCTTTGTCCACCAGCCAGGGGTATGTCAATATCTTCCGGACAACGTTAATATATTACCCCGAGCACGCGACCAGACAATCACCTCGTGCTTCGACATCAAAAGCCACCTTTTCAATATATCTAATGTGTGTCAGCTACATATCAGTTGCAGACAATGGTGATGCATTCAGTCGAGCGCTGCAAACTGAAATTCATTTCTGGCTTCAACTGCAAGAGTAATATTTTGTATATAGCTGATGTTTGTCAGCCATTCATCGATTGCGAATCCGTGCGAAAAAGGTCAACCTGTGCCAGCAGTCACGACCACGTTGCCGAGTGGACTTAACAGAAAGCCAAGCTGTTCATTCTGGTCTTGACACCATATCTTTCGGCCAGTCTAATGATCATCTGGCATTCCTTGCTCACCATGTGGGACCTTGGGGGTTTAAATCCTCGAATTAAAGACAATGTCACTATCGAGCAAAATAATGTGTGTGTAGCGGGGTTCTTACTTCCTTTTTTGTGATCACCAGGATCGTGCTGTTTTCCCTCGCTGGAATTTACCTTCAAAAGCGGTCGGATGCGCGAACTGTAGCTCTGAACGAGCAAATGCGCAAAACTGCTAGCTTGACCCATGCCATTGGCGCGACATCTAGACAATACGGAGATCACCATGGTCGCGCTGTTGTCTTTCAGCGGAACTTGCTAACAATGAAGCATATGGATGCGTGGACTGAAGCATGATCTATGCTATTAGCGCGATACTGAAAAAATATGAAGATTGCAATAGTCGCTATTTGTTTATTGACTGGAACTCGTACTCCTTAACCGTTGACCCAGTGCGTGGATGCCTGAACTGCAGCTCATTGAATTTATGCTTATAGCACAATAAGATCACACCAACAATTGAGATCCGGACAGAATTGTGACATTATCCGCGTGCTTCATTAAGACAAACTAATACCAACTATGATAGTAAGGGAGCTAGGTGACGAGTTCTTGGGTGAATCAATATATCTACGGTGAATCAAAAGTGGCATCGTCACGTTGTGCCCTCTGTCTTGCGAGAGTGTTGACAGACATGTTAGCCTTCGCTGTGTTGCTAATGGCTTCACGATGATTCCTTCTGAAAACCTTCCTAAAGAGTTCAGGCGAAGGTTCTTGGGAGTGTACATAACTCACTGAGTCCACCACTCTAAGAGCTTATTGGTCCTGCGACACGCTTCTCGACCAGGAGGCTTTTCAAAAAAATCCACAATAGTGTGCCAGAATTGAACATAGTCGAAATCGCCATCGACTGACCGCCAAGATGTAATGGAAGATAGTGCGAATCGCACCTGCAAGTATGCAGTCATCAGCGTCATTATCACTTTTGCTAAAGGCTACTTACTTGGCATGCTATGTACGCAATCGAGCGAGGCGTCACTTTGTGCATGTTGATGATCTGTGCGACGTGTTTTTTAACCTTAATCCCGCTGGACGACCTCCTACTACGTCTGTTGTTCTCAATGATGTCTGCGCCATCCCCATCACCCTCGACATCTTTCGCCGAGGAAGGCGATGTGAAAACCGCTTTGTAGGCCTGGGGGAAATGGTGAGATTGACGTAGAGCTAGTGCAGCGCGACAGACCTGAATAAGAATTCTGCCCTTGAAAAGGCCCTCTTCCAGATCATCAGGGCAGGTGGTGTACTTGTCATATAGGTAGGCCAGAAAGGATAGATCCGTCACGACGTGACCGTCTGAACGATCTCGAATCCCTGCTTTTACCCTAGCGAACAATGAGAACAATAAGTTTCAAGCAAGTTACTTACAGTGGGTCATTCCAATCAAGCTCAGCTGGGCAGAGGAGCTTGCCGCATGCATCATGAGTGAACCCACGAGTGTGTTTGTCATCGGGGTCGACGGGAGGATCTGGCTTGAACTCGCGGTTGACCCATTCAGCGACTAGAGACTTGAGCTTCGAGGTGTCGTCACCTTGAGCTCCATCAGCCCCCAGCTGAAGCTTACAAAAGGGTCAACATAGCAAAGCTAATAGTTAAATAAAGATGACCGACCATTTTTAACAGTTGCAGGTAGTCATCATACTCTATCTCCGCACCCCTCTTATGAAACCAAGGCAGGGTGTTGGTGAGACAGACATACCCTATCTGTAACCGATCTTGGCTATCAGAAGGCGAATAGTCAGCACTCACGAACCGACTTAAAGGGTGAAACTTACTCGACATTAGTATCTTCGTCGTCATCCTCATGTCTTCGATCATTTTCAGTGACAAGGTCCTTGACGTTGTCGAACAGAGTAACGACACGTCTTATGGCCCTGCCTTGAGCCATGAAGTAGTTTGATTGCCTACAGAAGGTGAGCAAAGTCAACCAAATTATTTTCATGCCGCCATACCTTTCTTTGGCTGTACGCCCCAACTCAAAAGCCTCCAGTCTCTCCTCTAGCTGCGCGATTCTACGTCTCTGTCGAGCCAGCGCAGATGTGTCCGCCGCTTGGGAGTGTCCATTACACTTGCCTTGCTGATCCATGGTCACGGTGGGTGACTCGGACGTGCAGCTGTTTTCTTCCTGCTGGTCCCTGACACGCGACCGTGTAGAGCCGGATGTGCTGCTGGACTCTGACCCAGAGGCAGCTGGACTGCCCTCGACGTGTGGCATGGAGATAGGGTGAGGGAAATGGGTTGATGTGGAGCAGAAGGAAGAAGGGAAGGCGGGAGATGATGAATAGAACTCACTGGGTCACATCTTATATACTGTGCTGCAGTAGCCCAAGCATATACGTTAATGACACTTTTATTCGAAAAGATGCCTATTTAGGGAAGCATTAATATCACAGAAAAAAATTGGTTAAACGAGCAGTGATCCTACCTGGTCACGGCAGAGGCAAATGCCTAAACAGGATATATCATGATGATCCTGGCCTATAACGCCAGTTAGTCACGCTCAAATAGTGCTTGAGCGGTGACTGACTAGCGCAAATTGCATTTTGGGAATAGCTCCCTTGATGAGGATTGCCGCTTACTGGACGAGGACCATAAAGCTGTAGAGTGGCGAGCCAGCCTGACGTCCTCAAGATCTAGCATCAGACTACATTTGGGTATTGAGTCAGTCAAAGGGATTGAAAGGATGAGGGCGACTATCATTCCGTTTCTGCATTTCGTTCGGGTTGAAAATGATGTGCTTCTTGGCATTTGAATGACTATACGTAAGTCGTGGTGTGGGTGTGTGGTGAGTTTTGGAGCGGATGTGACAAGGTGCAAGGGGTGACGAGGTGAATGCGAGGTGAACATGACGGAGAGGTACAAGGGATACAAAAAAGCGAGCCGTGAGTGAAAGCTCCATTCAGCAAACAATGACCAGCGCAATTCACCCAAGCGCGAACCTCAGCGTGCTATCCGCTTCTCCGAGAGAAACAGTCTGTGTCATCGGGCCCATTTCTATTCCCTGCTAACAAGAGAGCATGCCTGAATCCATAGCATCAGATCAGAATTGCTTGGACTTGAGTTCACCACAAAACTTACCTTCAACAGGCCCGCAATCCCAGGCCGCTGCAGTTGTCGCAACAGCATCATGATCAGTAATGGCCTTTACAAGCCTCATGGCGAGCTCAGCTGCATGCCAAGCCGCCTTGATTACACCTGCTTTTCTGCCAGTCACGGGTTCTTGCTCAAAGGCACCGACAACAATGGTCTCGGCACTGATAGCGGTGAAAATGTCGATGTGAGCACCGATGTGTACCTTTACCGTATACATCGTCTTTAGCAAGGGACTGAGATGATAGGGAATCTGAACTATAACAGGGTGAAGTTCTAAAAGGGTGCACACGATGGTAAATAAAAATCAACGCACGCGGGCCAGAGGGGAGAAATGGGCGACAGTGTTATTTACAGAAATTGATGGGGGGAATGCAAGACCTTTTGTCGAAAAGTCATAAACATCATTTCAACAACATGAAAGTGATCTGACGCACCCTTGCTCATTTTAACGCCCTTCACGGCCTTGTTGTAAACTCCACCAGTCTCCTCCTCGAAGAACTTGTCGCCCTCGATACAGAGATCAATGATCTTTGCGCCTTCAACGCAGAGTTCGATTAGCTGCAAGTTCACAACATCATTCATGATGTAATCAGCAGTGTGAATGCATTCGAGCGAGCGAGCGAATGCGGCTGTTGGATGGGTTAGTTACTAGTTTGCTGGATCAAATGGGATCATTGCAGCAGGGACCAAACATCATAAAGGGCGGGTAGAAAAGAGAAAGGCCATCGGAAGTGATCAGAAAGAAAAACTTACCCGGGGCACGATACATTTTGTTGCCTGCGTGTATGAGTTCAGAAGTTCATCGAGCAAATAATCCGTAGAGAAAGTCGACGACGACGATTTTGCCGCGCTGCAGCCCACTGCCACAGTGTCACAGGCTGGCCAGCACAAGTGACTCAAGATCACGTGAATGTTTGCTCTTGCCAAACAATACATTGCCCACGGTGTTACGAACTTGGATGGGTTCGTCTTCACAAGCTCAAAAGAGAGCCTTCGCATGAAGTGTTCCTCTTCTCAAACAAGAGAAGGATCATTGGCGTATCTAGAGGGCTGGCACCTCTGAGGTAGGATCAAGGGTTTGGTCTTCAAGGGCTGGCACCTTGCAAGACAGACGATAATCAAGGCTATCGACGAGGAGTGCTCGAAGATAGAATTCAGGGATAGACACTTAAGTTGTGAAGCTTAAGTGAGGATCTGGTTTCAAGGGTAAAACCAAGTAGATTAAAGTAAAGAACAACAGTGATACATGACGAGTATATATAGGAGTGTGGAATAGCTTTAGGGCAGGGTCGTCAAGTATCAGTAAGTCCAAGAAGAGTAGGCAGTAGCCTGATATGGTACAAGGCAGTGCAGCCGTAGGTCCAAGGGTTATGGAGTCAGAGATAAGCGGAGTCACCGGATAAGAGGGAGTCATAGATAAGTGGAGTCACCGGATAGAGCCAAGGTGAGTCAGAGATAAGAGCCGAGGCTATACAGGTACAAGGCAATGCGGCCGTAAGTCCATGGAGGTAGAGAAAATGATAGGGGTAACCAGCATAACTGTAACACACGGTCACCCACCCTCAGGCTGATACCAATCACACTACTACTACCAACTTGAACGCGACCATGACAGTAGCGAAGCATTTAAGATCCCCTCCCCTCATTATATTTCTGATCAATCCGCTTTCAACAACACCAACTTACCAATTCGATATCCCAATCGAATAACCTGCCACATTCGCCAGTCACGGTACGCTCATAGGCCGCACTGCAACATATGATCTGATCGCAGCGGTGTTCAGCATGCATCCGACTCGGAAGCTTGCCAGAGTTGATGGGGATGCGATCCAACCTGAAGGTATGCCTTCTCGGATGTGTCTCCTCGCTAGCATGTTCCTCTGAACCTGCATTATTTATTATAGTTTGGATTTGATCGAGGCCACATGAAAAAATTCGCCACTGCGTTGCGCGTCACTATTGCTCAAACTGCCAGTGTAGCCGCTGTCGTGGTGTGCTGGGTCAAGTCGAGATCACTCTCAAGCCTGACTCGGACGACTTCAAATGGCACTACAGCTCAATGGTTTCGAAGGTTTCCGCTCACCCGTGAGTACAGCTTGTACAATATCATCATAATCACTCTCTCAGCATTCACACTGGCAGTATTCCTTCAAGATCAGGCCGCCAACCCAGGGGAAAACATTCCCACATGATACCATGTCTGGGTCCCAACCATGTCTTCGGGGGACGTGTAAAGTCTTATGGGGAGCTCGGGTCATAGAGCAGCAACCGTATGACATAGTGGAAGAGAACGAAATTGTGGGTAGTCACAGCCGGTGGAACGGTGCCAGAGAGACAGAGGCATCGGACTCGAACCAAATGCAAGAGCAAGCAAATGGATAAGGGTGAGAACTACTACAACATGCACTCGGTATATGTATCTAAGTGCCTTGAGGCCCAGGCAAGACCCCTGGCACCTCTTGGCAGACTCCTGGCACTCTCGAGCCAAACCCTACCGTCACACCGGGAACACTTGCAGTCAACTCTCCAGGCATAGTACTTTCAAAGCTGCGCTCAATTATTAGGCTAAATATCATCATGGTGATAACCCATCCACGCATGTTTCAATTATCATTATTCACATGTATGTACCAGTATCAGAAGCAATGATTTGGAGTCAATCCGAAAATACACATAATCATGGTGATGGCCTTGCCTCTTGTCTCAGAGAAGTCCCATCCAACGTCATCGCTGGCGCCACACTCATACTAGCACTTGAAATGCGAAACTTGGAAAATACATTAGCATCAGAGAGAACTTCAAAAGGAGATATCTTCGAAGCCATTGTCCAAATTGTCATCCAATTCCCCATCGCCAAGTTCATCATTGGACTCTTCATGTCCTTCCTCATCATCGTCCTCATTGTCCTTGTCACATTCATAACCCTCACCATCTCCGGCCTCCTCGTGGTCCTCCGAGTCCTCTTTGTTGCTGGCATTAGTATGTGTCGCCAACCCAGAGCCTAGACAGTCTCTAGTGATCCTCTGCAACATTGCAGAGTGTCCAATACCGAGGTGAGTGTAGCGCATGAACATATCTCGATCGATGAATCTAACTCATGCTTGAGAATTCAAACACCACGAGAAAGGATATATGCACTTACATCCCAACATAGTGTTGTTCCCAGTCGTCGAGCTCCTCCGCAAGGTGTCCTAATGATTTTCCACGTCGAAGTGAGCTGACACCGCGTCCAGAGAAAAATGCGGGAATTAAATGTACACCTCGAATCACTTGCCCCGGATCAAGAAACCCGAAGGCATCTGGGTCCAATTCCTCTACAAATGCTATCTTCGGGAGACGAGCATTGCTTCATGCCTGATTTATGGCCCTGCAAGACCTGCAAGCCACCTAACCCAAAGGAACTCGATGTACCGCTTCACAGGTTGACCTCTGTGATTGAGCCATACCTCCACATGGTAGATACCCAATACATGGGCATACCAATATGGATGGCTGGGCGCTGTCTCCCCTGACAGTACCATGACATCCCCGTGGCTTCTGGGGTTGATAGTGTCATATTCTTGCCTGAAGTCATAGGTGGTATAATGTATTTGCATTGTCTGGACCGAGTAGACAGTGTTGTTGGGTATGATGACAGAGTTGTGCTCCTCAGCCGTGAAGCTGTGGTCACAATGGCTAACATCTAATCCCTGCAGCCTATATAGGATATGGTCCCTCAGTCTTGGTATGAAATTCTGACAATGCCGCTGTGAGTTATGTGCCTCCATAATCAAATGTGACTTCTACCTTAACGGCCGGGTCGCCATCATGTTCTCGGAGGAATGCAAATAGATTGACCGGATTGTTTTGAGAAGTTGCAATACTATGATGATGGTCAGAAGACACTGGTTGGGGGGCATTGGCTTCTGGTTGACCGGGGCCACTCAAGGACTCTACTTCTGCTACCCGTCGTAGGACGCGACGCCTGCGCTCGTGCTTGGCTAGCTGCGACGGTGTGTCTATCTTACTCGTCAGCGGATAAAAGGCCTTGAGGGCTCTGTGAGCAAGTTCTCCCTGGTCAAACTCGACTTCAGCTGGATAGTAACTTGGGATACAGATGGCACATACAATCTGAGTGGTGAAAGAATCCGTGGTCCCAAAGAACTTAATAGTTCTCACATAGTCTCCCATCGCATGAAATTTATAAGTACTCAAATTAAATCTCTTTGCCTTCGCACCGTTTGACCCTGGAGTCGGAAATGTACCGTTGGTTTCAGACCGTTGATTGTCCCTTCGTTGGCGAGCGGTTTTCTCCCTGGGAAGTTCCACAGTAGTGTAGGCAGCGCAAGTGTAATTTCGAAACTTGCGCAAATTTTGAGATAACTTCTTGAACGTCTCGTTGAGAAGATCAATGGTAGAATCTGAGTGAACACGGAGCTTGGCAAGCGCATGCCATTGAGCAAAGTGATACAGAAGGGTCTGTACAACTTCATCATGGTTGGTCGGGAAAAGCCCTTCGAAGACTGGGATGGCACACTAGTGACGAAGGGCTGTCAGCACATGAAGCACTAAAATTGAGCGACAGGAAAACAAAACCTGTAAGATGTCTTCAAAGTCACGGGCTGCTAATCTTTTCATTTCAGATGTATTGTTGGAAAACTTTCGAATTACGCCGTTACCGAAGGTCGGTACTTGTCGAAACCTACGTCAGCAACCTCTAGTAAGCATACAGCAGCACTCCTTACGAACATTTCGTACCTGCTGTCCAGGGCCGCAATTATCTCACTACCTCGAGGAAGTGCATACAGGAGCCTAAGGAGGTGCGTGAAGAGAGCTTTCCAGGTACCCAACTCACACTCATGCATGAGGTCAACGACGAGCATGCGGAATGGGTCGAGGTCGAACGGTCCAAGCTTCTTGACGAACTGGTTCTGCGAGAAGGTGGTGTGAGCTCATCAGAAAACGGTAAGAAAGCATTTGACCCACCAACACAGGTACCCATGAGCCCTCTCCAAGGGTATTCTCTACTTTTACACCATCTACGGTATTCCCCCACCCATAGATATAATCCCGGGCCTCGACTACCTTCGCCATGACATATACTCGGAGGTTACCGATGCGACTGTTCATGTCACTCGCGAGCCCAAGAAAGCTAAAAAAACTTTTGGGTGTGAGACAGCGAGGGCAGGGGCACACGCCCATATCCTTGATGGTCGCAATCAAAACCCTGTAAAATGATAAGCGATTTGACAAGAAGGTCGTGAAATAAGTGTACTTTTCGGGATAATCGGCAGAATATGTGAAGATCCGGGGAAAGACCCTCCGCATCACTCCGTCGGCACATTTCAGAACTATACCATGGCGATATGCGAAAATGAAGTCCTCATCGAGCAATATTTCCCAGCAGGAATGGAACAGCTCCCTGCAGCAGTAGGCTTGAAGAGATGCCATACCAGTTTTCGATATTCGAGATAGGCCACCCAGAACATCTTTGATGCTGTCAGGAAGCTGACTGTGTCAATGGCAGGGAAGAGGAAAATTCAAGAGAACATACCGAAGGTAAGAACCCTACCAGGTGGCATGCTCCTGATTGGGGCGATGATCGCGCATATTTTGTCAGATTTCCGAAGTACATGTAGAGCGGCCAAGCTTTTGCTGTCCCAAAGTTTGCCAAGTGAGTAGCGTCGGAAAAGAACATCAAACCCGCGATGACACGCTCCAGCGAACACCCAGGTTCCTTCGGTAATCTCTGAAGGCTGTCCTGAGCTTCGAGCCAGGCATCAGAAGTATAAAGTTCATCATAAACTCGCTCTTGATGACCATCTAAAGGGTCTTTCCATAGCCATTGGAAAGGCAAGATATGAAATGCCCTTGCTTGGACATCTGCGAACGCTGCGCGGATGACTTCAACAAGAGGCCGAAAGTGGAACCCGGGGATAGTATAAGGCTGAGGACCATCCTCTCTTGACCTCGTCGGAATGTTGATAGTGACATTAGTTTGAATCCAATCGTCTGGGAAAGTAACCCTATTTCCGCTTTCATCACTGTCCAGCTCTCGCAGGCTTCGCTTCACGGAGAAGTTCTCAAGGTGCGTGCGGTCGAAATCTGGTGCCAGTATTACATCCTTCACTAGGTGCGAAACTTTAGTTTCAGATACCAGACTGCTACCAGAATGCATCCAGGACATCAAACGGTAAGTCGTCATATTAGGAAACGGGTAGGGTGGAGCAAAGACCTTCGCTGGAGAATCGAACCCTTCGGTAGCGGTGGGAGATGTTCTTGCGAGTAGCGTGGATGGAATAAACTGATCCGGCTCAAATGAAGGACGACGAGGGTATAACCGACAAAGTCCAAACGAGTTGAAAGTAGTCTGGAGGGTATCCCTCAGCGTTAAAAGGACACGACGAATTCTGGATTGGGCGGTCGTGCGAGTTGACTGGAGTGCCAGCGCTATCGGAATAGTTGAGATCGTCTTGCGAAGGGCCAATATTCTCCAAACGTCTCGGAATTCGGTTCACTTGGAGTGCAGTTTCCTCTGAAAGGTCCGAGTGATTGTGAACACGTCAGAAAATGGCTGCTGCCCAAGAAGATACGAACCTGAATCATAGTCCAGCAGGGTTCCAGAATCGCCCCCCATATCAACATCGATTTGATCGTTTTGTTGCTTCTCCGAATTGAGATTGAGAGGATGTTCCAAATTTACAAAACTGCTTGAGTCCGAGTTATTGTGTATCCCATGAGCCATAGACAATTGCCTAAGGAGTCCGGAAGGCATGATTGGTTTCAGGCTCGGACGGTCCTTCACATGCCGAACAGCAGAAATTCTCTGGTGTTGACTTAGCTGGAGGCTATATCTCGGAGCATGAAGTTACTCACCGAGGTGCCCGTCGTGGACTCAGGGTTTAGAAGCAAATTCGACAAAACCGCCTCCTTCGCGCGGTCTTGCCTCCTCCGACTTGCAAGACTGCTAACTCTCTTATATGATTGACAGGTCGCACGATGCTTGCTGAGTCCTCGATTGCTATCTGTCGTCCTCTTCCAAGAGCAACCAGGGGCATCGCAAGAAACCATCAGAAAGAGCAATATCAGACCAATCCAACTTAGCGTTTCGAAAAGGCGCATATCACTGTTGAGCTAACTAGCAAGTGGGCCGCTTTGCAACCAACATGAACGTAGTTTCAGACAAGCTCGACAGACCTAATGTTGGGTGTGAAAAATCAAATTTAGGCTAGTACTACTGGTACCTCGGCCTCATGCATCAGCTGCTATGATGCGAATTAATCATTTTATCTGTTAAAATTGTTTCGTTGATTAATTCTCAAAAATTGGTTTTGCATCGGTCAAGTCATCATTGATCGCATGAACTATAGTAGGAAAGCTGCACCAACTCGAATGGTGTAGGTAAATATCGTAACTAGTATTGTTTCTCCATCATGACAGCCGCGACATTCTCCTGCCTGCTTCGTTGTTCTTCACCGTACTTGATTACATCAAGGACTGTTTGCCACTCAGTGCCTGTTTTCTCCCGGCAGATGCGCTTGCCAGTTACAACTCGAATAGCTGGGGTAAAGCTACTGTGACAATTCAAGGATATGTTCTCCTTGTCCGAGTCTGTATCACGGCTGTCGGCGGCGATACACTCGATTGTCCTCTTCAAGTTGCGAGTCCCACAAGTTATACCGTGACTAGCAGGGATGCAAGTAGGCTCGACTTGAGCTCGCGCGTGTTTACGTCCATGATAGCCTTCGTCGGCTTCTGAGTCGGTTTTTTGACCTCGTGATTAGTTCATTGAAATAAAATACACCTGCTTCAACCCACCATCACAATTGCAGGGGCTCTCTTATTTTCCAATGCCTTATCCAAACACGCAGCAATAACATTCTCCTGCAACCGAAATTCTCAGGTATGAGCATATCATCATGATTGCAGGTGAAGTAAGTGAGTGAGTGCTTACATCTTGACACTGAATCAGGGGCTGTACTGGCACAGCATCTCCATAACATCCATTTTGGGTGCGAGACATGGATATATGGCAAGACACACCGGACGCCTTTTCCTTAGTGGGAACCGTGACCCGGGCTGCGGCAGGGCTCAGGGTTGACTCTGCTGGGGGTGACTCCAACTCCGAGCCACATTTATGCCGCAACCTGTCCAAGTCAGTGCTGGGCTGACTTAGTACCGCAGGTAGTACTATCGGTGGTGTATCCAAGTCCGAACTGGTCGGTACTGGAACCGCCAGTGGAAGATGGCGGAGAGGGCGAGGGAGTGGCATCATGATCATCATCATGAAACACGGTGTAGAGACTCAATCCTGAGTAGCCTCACAATGGCCCATATTGCGATGTAGGTCAAGTCTACAACACTACACATGCAACGCGACACTAGCGCGATAAATGCGACGTGCGCGCGACATAGGCGACACAAACGCGACATAGGCGACACTTGCACGACTTGCGCGCGCCTTAGGCGAACTTTCCCGCGCCTAAGCGCCCTATGGCGCCTGACTTCCCAGAGTGTTTTCCCATGTCCAACCAAGTTCCCAGGTATGTATTTCTCCATTTATCATTTATTTCAACATCGTACCATGTTTATTTTACTGGACTTTACATCACACTTTACACATCTACCACCATCTTACTACGAGTTTTTACTATGTTTTGAATATATCATCGCAAGCCCTAGTAGCAGTTAGCTCTAGTGGTTACATCCGCATCGCACCTCACGCCTTAACGCATCATTAAGTCTCACTATCGCTTTCACCCACTTCCGCTTTGCAACACGCGACTTTCCCGCGCTTCGCGCGTCTATAGCGCCTTGTTCCCATGCCTGTTGCCTTATTGCGCGCTTCATGCATTCCCCCTAGAGTTGTCTATATTTGTGGATCCCAGCTCTCTTGCATCCCCTAAGGGACGAGCCTATCACACATTTCCTCTTCCCTTCAACATTTATATCAGCTGCACCCTCAGCTGAGTTGAAGATCCTTCAACGGTCTGTGACATATCCACCAGTAGTAAGTCGCCAAACTTCCGCGGAGTCATCATGATACTTCTAGGAAGCTGATGTTTAATTCAAGAGTTCAACGTGACTGCTCAGGCTGACTCAAGTGAGTTCTTTTATAATCAGAGAACTCATCTGTAGGGTTAGTCACTTATGGCCCAGCAGCTGAGATCCGAGCATTACCTATGTAGGATCTTGCGCTGTGAACGTCTGAGCACTGCCAATCTATGACAGCTCATCAATGCCACCTGCTTCTCAACAATTTTACCTTTCCAGGAAAGATGTCCCAATATGAAAGGGTTCCTTTGGTCGCAATGCCAGTCCATAGGAAAAGAATCCTCCCGTGCAGCCAGGTGGCTCGAAATCTCATATCAGCAGCTCTTCGAGTCTAACTTGGGTTTGACGTTTGAGAGCACTTGGTATTGCTAGTCCTGAGGAGATCAGCGAAGACAGGTCAGTACAGCTTTCAAACTCCAATGCCTATTTATCGCTTACATGCCACCAGAGTGATAGTCACACCCTCTCAGGCTGGTATCAACGCTTTCAAACTTACCAGTGAAGTCAAGCGAGAATGAGTTTCAGTTTGGCTAGTTTTACTACTGTGCCATCCAAGTCCTGTGATGACTTGGAAACCCATGGCATACCATCAACCACGCCTTTTCCGAGCCCTTATCCTTTCACCACAGCTGGGAGTGTAGTTAGCACT
This sequence comes from Suillus occidentalis, assembly GCA_016628085.1. Classification (NCBI taxonomy): domain Eukaryota; kingdom Fungi; phylum Basidiomycota; class Agaricomycetes; order Boletales; family Suillaceae; genus Suillus; species Suillus occidentalis. Next base: position 28,072 of record JABBWB010000128.1, read on the forward strand.
CCCAGCTCATCAAGCCACAGGCTTGCCAGTGGCTCTCCTCCAAGCTCCCCCCCTTCATTTTCCACGGGATCAGGTACAGATGTCATGATCATAGTATGATGCTAATAGATAAGCTCACATTCAATGACAGCAACCAGCGCTGTGTCGGATACAGGGGAAGATAGCTTCCCCCTGACTCCCAATTCCAAACAGTCTGGGTATGCATACGTTGCTCCTAACGCACCCAGTAGAGTTGTATCTCCAACTCCTGGACCAAGTCATTCCTTTGAGAACAACTCGGAACGCAGCAACACCACCCCTTTTCAAATCTGGTCAACCTCTTTTGAAGACCAACATCTACTTTTCAGATTGGCAGGTAGATCCATTGATGATTTAGACTCATTTGAACCAACTAGCCAGATGGTAAGTCTCATTTTGTTTGAATGCATCATAGCTTTCATGATCACATGTGTCACATCTTTAGGTTAGTGATGCATATTTCAGGATCACGGAGGAGCTTAGCATGGACACCTTCCGCTGTCTTCTTCACTATCTGGAAGCAGTGCATGAACGCAAACGTATGACCTACTTCACTTCATGCTGGGAGGTCACAGAAATCAAATGGTGGGAGGCTCTTGCTATCCGCATGCGTGAGGAATCCAAGGCGGACTTCATCAATGCAAAACAAGAATTGCAACACCTACTGGACATCTTTGCTGAACGCCTGTCGTTGCCTCGTTCTACTGCCACAGATGGCTCATATCTCGATGCAGCCTGCAACAAAGCCAAGCTATCTCTCAGTCGGACTGGTGCTGAGCTCTCCATTCTCAAGGCTCATGCTAATGTTTTCGAGGATCGGATGGCTGATGACTGGTATGTGCTGTCACTCTTGCAAGTGTTATTTAGGCCAATCGCTTACACATCTCCAGAGATTACTGTGGATTTATAACTTATGTTTTACTCACGAAAATAGGCTGGTTCTATGTACTTCCAGATATATCTGTTGTACAGTTACATTCGGAATCTGCTCTTGCGACATTAGTAGTACCACTACTAGTAGATGACTTACCTTTTGTCATTGTGAAATCAAAGATGCGACGGAGCTTCGTGTTTGATGAGTTTAGAGTCATGAAGGAAAGACAGGAGAGGTGAAATGGATGCTAACGACATGTGATATCGACGTCAGGCGTTGAAACAAAAGGGAGAACATGCCATGACGCTCAGGTGGAACACAGACAGGAGAGAGACGCGAACGCTGAGACAAAAGGCAGATCATGTCCGACCTGGAGCTCAAGTGGAGCACAGACAGGAGAGTCACGCGAATTAGATTAGCGGAACCAAACGTTTCGTACTAGTACATACATATGTTAGAAATGCGTGTGCCCATCTGCACCTACTAGTACTAGCGGCAGTCGGTTCTAAACATATGTATTAAGTATGTCATGATTAGCAAATGCCTGAGAAACAAATGGAAGAAGGCCATGAGGAGTCATTTGCGCCGCAGATGTTTGACAATCTGAGAAGGATGCGTAACTTATACGCCTTCCACCACGCCGATAGCTCTGCGTTCTTGTAGATGACATTGCGAATGTATTCCATCAGCCTTTCGTACTTCGGTTTGAAGTCAGGAACTGAGAAATCCACGAATGTCCCTCTCGACAGCTCCTTCAATGCGCAACAAACAGCGACAGCAGCTGTGCAGAAAATACTGTCCAGTTCTTCGACATGCGGCTGATAGCCAAGTTCCGATATTACATTGAGGACGACGTCTCATAGGACCTCGTGTTCGAACGCATGCCAATTGCCATCTTCATCTTGCCCAAAGATATATCTTGGCGGGAATGGACTTTCGGCAGTGAGTACTTTTACATTCCTCTTCACGTATGTGGGTTCAGACTCGTCGGACCAGATCGAAGGACGTAAGGCGTACCCGCTCTGCACTTTGTTGCGCGTGATCTTCTTGCAGGACGACGTGATGTTTCCGGATGGTACTGACAGCGTCCTATAAAGCGCCCCTTCGTTCATGGTAGTCCACACTTTTCCAGACTCTGTTTTCCTCGTCAGTTTGTCAAAAAAGATGTAAGACGGTCTTACCTTGATCATAAGCAGATGTCACTGAGAGTAACGCAGCACGAACTTCCTGCCTTCTTTCTCCCTCCTCCAATAACGAGCATTTATTGAGGGCGGACTTCAGGTAAACCTTGTGTGCCTCCTCCACGATTTAACATGGATATCATTGGTGTCATCATACACCAATGGTCCTAAGCAGGATGGCAGGTAGGAGAATTGTCCAGACTCTGAGCCGGGCTTGGATGGTCCCATGGATGGACCAGCATCCGAAGGAACCTGTGAGTCCGTCAGTCATGGCGATAAAGGGTATGCAATTGATCAATCGCACTCACCTCAGCCGCCTTCGCCCGTCTCTTAAATTTTTGTCGGTGTTGATACGGGTGTGTAGGGTGTGTAATGAACCTGTTTTCACGTCGTTTCCTCGACGATGGAGGCAACACCACTTTGGGGGGCAACGACGACTCTCCGAGTCTGAACTGTGGGACAACTTCGAATCCTACAGGCACACTAGAAATACCATCATTTGATAGCACAGGCGGCGGCAGGCCATGAAGGTATGGAGGAGGTGGGCCGGAGTGCGATGACGCATCAGGCGGCCAGCTGATGTCTTGATGAGGTGGCAGTTGGACTCAAAACGAGTCGTGGTAAATGCTACCAAAGGACGGGGCTGGCAACTGACTGCCCGCGTGCGAACTGGAGATGTTGGTGGCATCTGGAAGCCGAACATTGGATAAGGGTATGGGTGACGGCTGGGTGCTCGGCTGCGAATCGTAGACGTTGAGATCCGTGGGTTGATTGCCGGAAAATATTGTGGATGGCGACTGGCCGCCCATCTGTGCATCGAGGAAGGTGTCATCTAGGAATTGATCATCAGGGAAGGTGATGGCTGCTGGCGGTTCATAGTAGCCTGTGGAAAGGTCTGGAAACTGGTCATTTGAACCAGACGTAGGTAGCAGGTTATCCGTCTGCGTGTTGTAAAAGCTAGGATCTAAAAAATGATCGTTAGAAATGTCGTGGCTGCGGCAGCTCGTGCGCGTACCGCTAAGGCTTACAGTCTCATTGGATGATGCGGGCTGATTGTCGAAATCAGAGGAGGACTGACCCTGGCCCATGGGCGGGCCATCGAGGACATTGGGATCTGGCAGGTCCGATGTGTCAAAGCCAGGACTTTGGCTTGCGTTCGTTGGGGCATTGAGGAAGTGGAAAGGCTGCCTGCCAGTATACATCGGCGCGACTGAGTTGAAAACAGTATATCAGCACAAGTGATAGTCCTAAGGAAAGATAGATTGACGGCATAGTCACAGTTGGCTCGATTGCCAGATTTCTGGGATAGGAAATGATTTTGCGAAATCCTTCTCAGTTATCATAGCGAACAATGAGGCATGGACGCTATAAAAAACATTCCTAATTTGGTTTCAGCGACAAAAACAGTTTGAAGATAATTGAATTGACCTTTAAGCGTTGGGGAGCCGCATTCTTGCATAATAGTGGTGGAGGCGAGATTCTAATTGACTCATCCCAAGTGTCCCTGGCGCCTACTAAAATGAGGTAATTAATGGTGAGAATTAGCATAGTAGAACACACAATTGACACACACCCTCGACCATGCTCGCACATGCGAATAAAGACTCAGTTTGGATGTATGGTGCAAGTATTACACCTGTGTACCGAGGATCAGCTGCAGCCGCAGATTCAATCTGCGGTGTGGGGGTGTGACGTGTACGGAAGTTACCGGTAGTCAGGAACAGCACAATGAATTTTACGTGCTAGAAACCCTTGACAAGGTCACCATCCGAAACAACCCAGTGACCGTCTCCGAGTCTGTGCGATGATAACTTCTTCTTACCTTTCTCCTCAAATTAACGCACTTCTTCCCATCTTCTCATGCAACACATTTGTGCCACTCTGCCTGACATCAAAGCCTACATCAGCCAACAGCTTCAAAAATACGCTGCCGAGCTGGCCACCCTGGGCGGTCCTTTGGGGTTCACAAATGAATTCCGCAGTCATTTAGGTAGTAACACCAAAGACCTCTCGCTGAATGAATTGAGCGGTGGTGCACGTATAAGCTTCATCTTCCATGAGTTGTTCAACGATGGTGCGAAGAGTATCGACCCTTGCGATCAGGTCAAAGATAGGGATATTGTGCTCTATCCTGTCAAGCATTGTCACCACAGTAAGTCTTCTTTTGATTGTTCCTATTCTTGCATCGATCTTACACTATGGCTGAGGCTACCATAGACGCGCCAAAGCCTGCTGAAAATTCCCGGTTGATCAGTGAAGCCGATGTAACAAAGCACAAGGTATGATGGGCATGATCAACCGTGCTTGGCTCATCAATGCGTTCAATCAGCAGCCTCCCCCGACCAATCAGTCCAAGTATCATTACCTCTCCTCACAAATGACTTCCGAACAGTCATTGATGGTAACACCAACGACCTCTCACTGAATGAATTGAGCGGTGGTGCACGTATAAGCTTCGTCTTCCATGAGTTGTTCAACGATGGTGTGAAGAGTATCGACCCTTGTGATCAGGTCAAAGACAGGGATATTGTGCTCTATCCTGTCAAGCATCATCACCACAGTAAGTCTTCTTTTGATTGTTCCTATTCTGGCATCGATCTTACACTATGGCTGAGGCTACCACAGACACACCAAAGCCTGCTAAAAAACCCCGGTTGATCAGTGAAGTCGATGTAACAAAGTAAAAGGAATGATGGGCGTGATCAACCGTGCCCAGTTCATCAACGCGCTGTCTGCTGCACTGCAAGTTATTCCTACATTTTAATGGTTGATCTTCGCCTGAACATCTTATCACACAGGTTTATGTATTTAATTTGATTAACGCACTCACCTCAGCCGCCGTCGCCCGACTCTTAAATTTTTGTCGCGGTTGATACAGGTGTGCAATGAACTTGGCTTCCCGTTGTTTCCTCGAAGATGGAGGCAACACCGCTTTGGGGGACAACAACGACTCCGAGTCTGAAACATGGGACTCCGAGTCAGGATGAAGAGACAAACAGCGGCATGTTTGGAAGAAGGCTCATTTCGAAGATGCCTCTTACAGGCGAATCCATACCAGCTCCAGCTCCCGACCATGATGCCTGCCAAACCTGGGACTTCTCTGAACCGTGTTTGCCAAAGTTCCCGGAGCTCGAGCAGCACCTCTGGGAGTTGAGCGACCCCAGCCACCCATGCTATGGAGCGCACCTGTCGAAGGAGGAGGCTGATACTCTCATGGCTCCCCATCCCGAGGCTTTGGACATTGTCAATGGATGGCTTGCTTCACACGGCCTGGTGGAAGAAAGTCTCATTCGTTCATCTGCAAACGATTGGGTTACCATTTGTGTCCCTTGCCGAAGAGATGGTGGATACCATGAGCAAATTAATCTTGTCTCCGGAGATTGCAGCCCATTGACTACTGGCTGTTTAGACTTATTATATTTACAAGCATGCTAAAACCGGAGAGAGTATCGTTTGGACCACGAGCTACAGTCTCCCGGAGATCTTGCATAACATTGATCTTATACAGCCTACGACCTTGTTCGCTCGCTTCAAGGCGTTCAAGAGCACGCTGCATTGGGCTAACCAGGCGCAGCCTCCAGTCTTGAGCACATCCACTGGAACGATCACAGGGCCTGCAGGCAATCAGGTTGACGCAAGTTGCAACAGCTTGGTCACGATTTCATGCTTGAAGCAGTTATATAATTCGGAGGCTTACAAAACTTCTGCTATGAACGGCAACAAGCTGGGTCTCACTGATTATCTCGGTCAGTATACCAATAACATGGACCTCCAACAATTCTACCAACTTGAAAACCCATCTGCTTACGGTTCAAACTACACTTTTGTTTCCATGAATGGTATGCTGCACTCAAAGCTTGGTATTTACGTCGCTGATTTGTTCCACAGGTGGATTGAACAATCAGACTGATGCAGCAGCAGGCATTGAAGCTAATTTGGACACGCAGTTTGGCTTTGGACTCACATGGCCCGCTCCTCGAACGTTCTACTCGACTGGCGGCGAGCCTCCTTTTAACCCTGATATGTTGACGCCAACTGATACAAATGAGCCATACTCATATGTAAGCTTGGACCACTGTGATCCAACTCTAATACACTGATCTCTACAATCCCAGTGGTTTGAAGTGTTCTTCCGCAACCTATACTTCCTCAGACGATCTCCACTAGTTATGGCGACGATGAGCAAACTGTTCCGTTCACGTATGCATCTCGTGTCTGCGCCAGCATTCTGTTCTCCTCTGGTGATTTCGGTGTTGGTGATGGCGATGCCAACCCTACCACACAGACATGCTACTCCAATGACGGGCTCAACGTTCAGAACTTCCTGCCTAATTTTCCCGCTTCCTGTCCATAGTGAGTGATCTTGGCAATCGAGGAGAGAAGCCCAATAGCTAAAGATTGGATAAAGCGTGACAACCGTGGGCGGCACTGTCAATATCCCAGAGACTGCTGTATTCTTCTCTGGTAGTGGTTTTAGTGATTATGTGAGGAAGTTGACGACTATGATTGATACCCGTTACAATGCTGACATGTTCCCACCAGTTTGTCCGTCCAGCATACTAAGAAGTTGCCATCTCAGAGTACCTAGCAAAACTCGCTCCTGGTACTTATGAGGGTCTCTACACCCCATAAGTGCAATGAACTATACTCCTATCGGTATACATAATCAAGTCGTTTATTTGCAGCTATGAGCATGTATGTGACCCTTCAGTATGTAAGGATCTGACGGCTAACATTCATTCAGGCCTATCCCGACGTGTCAGCCCAGGTGATGTATTTTGCTGTTATCTACCAGGGCCAGACAATCCCCGTTGCCGGCACGTCCTGCTCTTCACCCACATTCGCCTCGTTCGTTTCCATGCTAAATGACGCACGCCTTAATGTCGGCAAATCCCCTCTCGGCTTCCTCAATTCCTTTTTGTACTCTAGTGGGTACACCGCGCTGAATGATATCACCGCGGGCAACAACCCAGGATGTGGAACTCAGGGCTTCAATGTATGTCATATCTACATGCCCTCAAGTCATGTCACTGATATCATGCCTTGGGCTGAAGGTCTTCCCCTCAAATCTGGATGGGTTCTGCGGCCATTTATAATTCAGACTAGGTCAAGCAGCGGAAGTTTGAGACCTCGTCAACATGAATGTAAAAACGGTCAGTGGGTCTGAATTTGTTTGTGAAGGTCACACTCAATGTTATCTCTCAGATGTTGGTAGAGCACAAGACACACGGGGCCGAGAACACTGACAGATGAAGACTTAAGCCCTTGATTCAGCTTGCAAGCGGTTTGATATTTTATTCTTACTCAAGCAGCCCCAGTCGGACATGTGAGTAGGGCTAACATTTATGAGGATGGTATACAATGTGTTCCGGATCTCTGTGTACTGATATTGTTTGGGTCGCAATCTGACCTCGTCATTCGATCGAACGGATTCTCGAAAGTACGTCCTGCACAGGTCAGTCTTGATTGACTCTCGATATATGGATCACTCTTACCATTAGCCTTATTTCGCTCTCTTCAGTCCCATGGCCTTCAGCAACCAATGTCCGCACCTCGACAAAACTCCGACCCTTGTTCACCTCTTGTATGGGTTTTCGCGTGATCTCCATCCTCGGCCTCTGCCTCGTTACCGCTCTTCTCTGCACGGCACTCCTCTGTAATACCCTTCTCTCCGCCTCCAACTCAATGGATACTATTGTAGTGCTGATGATGGACTTAGCTTTCAATGCGCATCAATCAGATATTCAAGATCGACACTCACCATATGTTTCCGCGGACCCAACGCATCATATGTCGTCCTCGCTATGATAATGTACATTTGGATGTTGATGAGGTAGGAATTGAGGGGAGTCGACTTCCTATTTTAGCGCCAGATATATTACATAAGCTTCGACCCTCAAGCTCTTGCCAACTCTCGAATATAAACCATCAAAGAACATGGGTGACAAACTCGACAAGGAAAAGGGCCGGTATGTTTTCTAAATTATCTCCTCTACAGCATCCTTCAGTCATCTCTTTCCTTAGCGCTATCGAGTCCCTCAAAGCACCCGACTTTAAACGAAACGCTTTCTACAGACCTCATTCGTCAACGAGCAGTCGAACGCGAACGTTTACGCGAGGCTTCCCAAAACGCCCACCCCAGAACTATCAAATGAATGTAGTTCACCTTCAGCATCGCGCTCTCCCTGGCTCCTTCCCTGCAACTTCCTCCTCATACACCTTCTCCGGCGAAGCCTCCACTCCCACAAAGCCTGACATTAGGCCCAAGTGCCGAGTTCAGAGAAGGCTGCAGGCGCAGGACGCCCGCCCCGGAACTATCAAACGAATGCAGTTCACCTTCAGCATCGACGCTCTCCTTGGCTCCTTCCCTGCAACCTCCTCCTCATACACCTTCTCCGGCGAAGCCTCCACTTCCCCAAAGCCTGACATCAGGCCCAGTGCCGAGTTCAGAGAAGGCTGCAGGCGCAGGAGAGGTGACGGTTCCAACCACCCAACCGGTACCTACGGCACCAGCCATATCTTCTTCGGTTTTTGCGCCACCATGGACCGACTCTGCCCCAGTACGCCCCACAGCCTCTCTCCCGACCTACATTATCTACTGTCCCCGAGTCAGAGCCTCAGTGTGATCATTATGCGGTAGGACCATCACAACCGCATACTTCAGAGGTCCCCGGTCCATCACAGCACCTCGTTGCCGTTGTTTTCATAGTATCGTAAACCAAGATAATGAGACATTTTATTTATTTCAATACCGCACTTGTACTGGCTGTGATGGCACTGTGTGATATCATAGTCACAAGTTCTGATGCCAACACATATTTAAGAGCAATGCTAACGTCATTTTTCACGAGCAAGATAATGAGACATTTTATTTATTTCAATACCGCACATGGACTGGCTGTGATGGCACTATGTGATATCATAGTCATAAGTTCCGATGCCAACACATATTTAAGAGCAATGCTAATGTCATTTTTCACGAGAAAGTCTTCAATAGCATTATAATTCAAAGCATCAATGAGTGAAAGGCGAGTACTCAACAACTTGGACATAGTCACCCTATCATCCATCACAAGCGGTGATGGCGCCATGTCACACTTTAGTCACGAGCTCCGATGCCAATATCTTTTGACGTCCAGCCTTAAGGCTGCTTTTCGGGAGAAAGTCTTAACTAGCTTTATAATTTGAACCAGATATTATGACAAACGAGAATGCATAATACTGTGCACATGGTTACCCTAGAAACACTTACTGGCTGTGGTGCTGCAACTTCGCGATATTTTCATGAACTCCTCATTGTAGTCTAGATTTACATACATACATGTGTGTGTATCAGCAAAACAGATTTCTCCGGGGATACAAGGTCATATTCAGCAGGAGCATGATTACATCAGGGAAAACCTCCTTCACGAAATCAAGGTAATTTCAGAGAATTCCTCTTAATTCCGCTGAAATAAAAGTAAACAAGATTATTCAACTCCAGTCGAAATTCCTTTGAATTCCTTTGAATTTGCTGATTGATTATCTTGAATTATCTTGAATTCAAACAATGTGAAGACACACGAACATCAATTAGATTAGAATTAAATGAGAATATCACCACCGAAAGACGGCAAAAAGATCAGCAGACTCGAAAAAGCACCAGTATGTACAAATGACTCGGAAGGTTGATTAATCTTCACCCATTGCATCAAGATCAAGGTAATCACAAGCGTCCAATGAACCAGCGGGCTCTGAGCTTTCTACCGCACTAATTTTGAATTAGTAAGAGTACACCACAATAACAAATAGCGCGTGAGCAAGACATACCTGACTGCCTTGTAGAGACGCACCATCAGTACATGGTACTTCTTTTGACTACCATTAAAGATGCATGTGAGAGTCGCTTGGTGAGTGTTGTAAACACCAATGTGGAAGGAGGAATTGAATGATTTGACTTGTGCGCCTGAGGGTGGGTTCCCGCTGCTCCAATCCCTCAATATCGCGTAAATCTGAAGAGAACATTATGTAGTGAGCATACAGAGTAAGCATTATCATGAGCGGCACCTACAAGCGTTGCAATCAAACACACCATGGCAACAGGTAGCTCAGGCTCATTGTTTCCATCCAAGACCGAGACAAAATTCTCACGGGACTGGACACCAATTGAGTTCTCACCATCGAAAAAAGATAATCGGATGGTGTCAACCATAGACTCGTCACAAAATGGTTGGTCCCCAAGGACCTTACCCTGGGTGGTGGATAAGAATAAGTCAAACGAAGAGATAGATAACGAAAAAATGAACAGACCTTGGCGTCAATTGGGAAAATATACTTGTGACCCTTGATAAGGTCGTCTACCTCGTCACCGCAGCCTTTCTTGAGTCCAAAACGAGAGACCACAATTTGATGCGCGAGTTTCTTGAGATTGGTACGGAAGGAACTAAGCCGTCCCTCCGGCTTGTGAGGATGTCAGTGATGTCCAGTAACATACAAGAAATGTACATACCACTCCAGCGAGAGCCACCGCATAATCAAAGTCATGCTTGATCCTCTTTGCTATCGCATATTCCTTATGCTTCCCGGCAGCATTATAAACTGCATCGAGAGCCATCTTGTGCTTCTGAGTGATGTTGGAAAATGCGTTGTCGAAGATAGAGGCTTTCTTGAGTTCGAAGACGGCAGTCTTCAACACCTGCTGAATCCGAGTGTTCTGAGCCTTGAGGTTGATCGAGCTGTTGGCTGAGTAGACTAGATCTGTGAATATAGGCCATGTAAAGGAGTGTTCAGACAACTCCTTATCGGAGGCTGGCAGTGCCTCGTCTGTTAGCTGCGACTCTGCAAATCTGGGCCTCTAGAAAACAGTATATTCATGTGAGACAGAGTGATGGGAGCGTACTAGAGTAGAACACATCACCTCAATTTCTTGGCGTGCTTCTGCTAGTTTGCTCCTTTTCTTCTTCTTCTTGCCTGGCTGCAGTGGTTTCAAGTTGGTGAATGTTGATGAAGGCTCGCAGCAATAACTTGCCTTGGAACGTTGACTGTCACGGTCAGACTCCGCGTCTTTGTCAGCAAACTGCAACTCTGACTCAGACTCGTCAGAAACCCCGCTAGATGCCATCTGAAGATTATTCGACAATGTTTTGCTGGTTTGCGATAGTGCGCTGGCAGATCTAGCCGCACGAGGAGGCATAATGTAGGGAATCTTAAATAATAGGTGTCATTTTTCTCATCATTCTCAATGGGTAGCTAAGTGACGACTTGCCTCTTTAATCAGTTCCTTCTGGGAGGGTACTAAGTCCTCATCATCATCTTCTGGAACCTCCACATTATCGTCTGATTTGTCGGCATCATGATCACTCTCTCCGTATTCACTGACAGAGTCATCATCTTCAATTGACACTGCGACTGACTTTGGCAGCTTGCTGTTTTTCTTATTGCGGCCTTGACTTTGACCTTGACTTTGACCGTGACCGTTGACTTGATCCGCTGTTGAGTATCTCTCACACTGATCTGTTAAGCAACTACTAACCATTGTCTAACTGTTCTGCAGATGTCTTTCGTGCTAACTTGGTGGCCGGTACTGATTGTAGCGCAGTTACTGTGGGTGCGCGCTTATGAGTATTGGTCGTTGTCTCATTCCAGACTGAAACAAGGTATGTCAGTGACTGCTTTCTCCAATTGCCTGTACTAACTTTTTCGCTCTAAGGCCTTTACTTTGGATGACCGCTGCGGTGGTTCTTGGTGATGACTGTGAGTCCATCGCATTTTTCTTGGCCTATGGATGTACTCACTCTCTTCTGTATTGCTGGTTTTTCACTAGTGGAATTTTGACTTGCCTGGGCCTTTCTTTGGGCATTCCGCTTGTGGGCGGCTATATCTGATGGCGTCGAAGACAGATGGGAACTCGGAGGCATACTACTAGTAGTGTTTGCTTCAGCTGAAGTTGGGAAGGGAAAGGTCGAGACGGTTATGAAAACTTATTGGTGGCCACTCTCTTTTTCAGGTCTGTTTTTTTTACTGTGCTGTGCCGGCACTAGGGTCGTTGGTTTTTTTCATCTAACATGTGGTTACAGAAATGGCTAGAACAAGCAGAGCGTCTACTAGCAGAATTTCAAGCTGCAACCGTCAACTTGAATGGTGCTCCCTCTCCTCCCCTCTCAGGTTCTGCTCGCCGTGTCATCAAAGAAGCTAAGGCACGTGTAGCCCATGCTGATAGACAGAAAGACCAGGCAGAAGCATGTACTGCCAGGCAACAAATCCAACTCGGTTCACAGCATGCCACCATCATTTTAGTACGTTTGTTTGTTGCCATGCTGTCACAATCTAACCTATTCTAAAATATGAAGTAAATTCGTGTTGTGTGGCCGCGTCTTTGTACCCTTCCATGCTAAGGAAGGGAGCCTGTACCTTTCACTCGGTTCACAGTGTGTGAATCTTCACACTGGATAGCGCGCTGTAAGGTTTGCACCGTCTCTCTACTACCCATCACTACCTACCTACCTACCGCCACTACCTACTGCCTGTTTTGTTGCCAACAAAATGATCACTTGCCCAGGTTGCACCAAAAACTTCGAGCATGCTGGATATTCCCATCACCTAGCCAAGACCACGAATCCATCATGCACAGCCCTATTACAACATTCCAGTCTTTTTCCTCAGTCAGAGGATGAGAATTCAGACGGTCTTGATGATGGAGATGACAATGTTGATCCTCATCATCTAACGGAATTTACAGGAGACTATTTTGGCCACTACAACGAACAAGATCTGGAATGGCCAGATGATAATGACGAAGTTGCAGTGGCGGAGCCTCCTTTGGATTCTGATGGCGAGGAAGAGGATCACAATGCAGAGGTTGAGAATGGGTGGGAACGTCCTGCAGATCCTGTACCGCAGGATATTGATGTGGACGATTTTGAGGAGTCAGATGTGTTGCCACAATCACATGCAGCCAAACGACAAGAAGCGGAGAAAGCCCTTGGTTGCCATCCCACTATTGAGAAATTTCCATGGCGCCATGCAGGTGCTCCAATACTTAACTCTGGCACTACCGCTTTCGAGTCTTATAACAATGCTCTGCAAGGTGCAGACAATGTTTGGGCTCCCTTCGTGTCTCACATAGACTACGAAGTTGCAAAGTGGGCAAAACTTCGTGGATCTGGCTCAACTGCTTTTTCAGAGCTGCTTGCAGTTGAAGGGGTGAGTCTTCATTTTCTTGGGTCATGAATGGGCCAACTTTTTAACTATGTTTCTGTAGCTTCATGATGCCTTAGGTCTTTTGTATCGAAACACCCGTGAACTCAATCAAATCATCGACCGACACTTACCATGCCAACAACCTCGTTTCAAATGTGAAGAAATCATTGTTGCAGACGAGGCATTTGATGTGTACTCGCGCGATGTCATGGAGTGCGTCAAAGCCCTTTATTCAGATCCGGATTTCTCACAACACCTCAACTTCACTCCCGAATGCCATTATGTTGATGCTGACAAAACAATCCGAATGTATCATGATATCCATACAGGAAAGTGGTGGTGGTCCACGCAGGCGAGTCTTTTGAAAAACATTCTGATTCATATTGAACTTACCACAATATCATTTAGAAAGAACTTGAAGCCGAGAAACCTGGCGCAACAGTCATACCTATCATCCTTTCCTCCGACAAGACGCAGGTCACCATGTTTAGGAACAAATCTGCCTATCCTGTCTATATGATAATAAGCAACATTCCGAAGGAGATCCGTTGAAAGCCATCTCGACGGGCATGGATTCTCCTGGCCTATCTACCAACCTCAAAACTTGAACATATCACAAACAAGGCTGCGAGGCGCCGAACGGCCACGAATTTGTTTCATGCTTGTTTGCGTCACATTCTGGAGCCTCTGAGAGTCCCCAGCAAGGATGGTGTTGCTATGGCTAGTGGGGATGGAGTTGTGCGTCGAGGACATCCAATTGTCGCATGTTATTCCGCCGATTACCCGGAACAGTTGTTGACAACTGGGATAAAATCTGGAGAGTGCCCAAAATGCGATGTCCCGCATGAGGAGTTGGGAAGTCCTGATGTTCCTGTCAATCTGCGAGACCTCGAGGCAATTGTTGCTGCATTGTCGCTTGTTGATGAGGACTATGACCTGTGGAGACGAGCATGCCAGGAGCGCGGCATTAAGCCCGTCTACAAACCATTCTGGCTGGATCTCCCGCATGCTAATATATTCCAATCCATCACGCCAGACGTGTTACATCAACTCTACCAGGGTATTGTAAAGCACCTCATCGAGTGGATCAAGGAGGCATATAGTGAAGCCGAAATTGATGCTCGTTGTCATAGACTTCCCCCAAACCATAATATCCGATTGTTTCTGAAGGGTATTAGTAATCTCTCGCGTGTTAGTGGAACAGAGCACAATCAAATCTGTTGCTTCCTGCTTGGCATTGTCATTGGCATATGGTTGCCTGGAAATCTCAACAATGCTCGCCTTACTTGTGCTGTTCGTGCCATCCTTGATTTCCTGTACCTTGCACAATATTCTTGTCATACAGATGAAACACTGGCACTTCTCGATGATGCCTTAACACACTTTCACAACAATAAGGACATCTTCCTTGATCTTGGAATCCGCTCGAATTTCAACCTTCCGAAGCTTCACAGCTTCCGTCACTATGTACATATGATAAAAATGTATGGTACAACTGACAACTACAACACCGAGTACACTGAACGTTTACACATCGACCTCACGAAGGATGCCTATAGGGCTACCAACCATAAAGACGAGTACACTCAAATGACACTCTGGCTCGAAAGATGGGAGAAGATTCTATGGCATGACAACTTTGTCCAATGGCGTCTTGTTGGTGATCTTGCCCCGCAAGAAATCTTACCTCCGGACATGGATTATCGTCGCACAATCAAGATGACTAAACACCCGACCATCAAGCGTGTCCAGTTGGACCGCATTGTGCAGGAGTATGGTGCCACATTTTTCACTGAAGCTTTGGCTCGTTACGTCGTTGGGAGAAATCAACCTGGTTTGTCAGCAGCACGACTTGAACGAGAGGCCACTCACATCATTATTCCCTTTGATACTGTGGCTACGTTCCACAGGATCAAATTCAACTCAATCAATGCTCGGGGGATCCAGGACTTGAGTGTCACTGTGGATTCTGTCCATTGTCAACCATCACAAGAGGACAAGCGAGGGCATATGATCCCTGCGCGTTTTGACACAGTTTTGGTCAATGAAGGGGATGGCGGGACAACAGGCATGGATGGTGTGTTTTGTATGGTGCATTGAACATGTTAGTCGCTAATAGGCAATAGCACAGGTAACCCATGGGTATTTCATGCTGTACCCGCACCCATACCCGTGCAAAACTATACCCGTGTTGTTGGGTACGGGTATGGGTACGGGTCCATGGGTATTCGGGTGTACCATGGGTATGCACTCAAATTTAACTAGAAATGTACCACATTGCTGGCAATACGAACTATGATTTAATCAAATCCCATCTGTCGTCAAGCTCATTCTCTTCACCAACTACCTCAGGCATCACAGCAACAGCCATAACATCTTGGTCTTTGACCAACCCTAAAAGACTCCATGAACCTAAGCAAAGCAATGCACGAACAGACTGGGCAGATAGGCGACTGCGGACATGAGATAACAAGAGACGGCCGCGGCTAAAAATTCGCTCCACATCAACTGATGTCGCTACATTTAACAATGAGATGAGTTGCCGACATGAGGCTAAAAAAAAAACTCACCAGGAATTGATAGATAATCTAAGGCCATTCGGGAGAGTTGAGGGTACATTGCCTTCCGTTCAGTCCACCAAGCTAAGACGTCCGCAACATATTCTGGATCTGTGCTGAGGTATGAATCGAGCTCGTTGCGGAGCTCTGACCGTTTGGGCGCAGCTAATGCTGGAAGCTCATCAAAGATGTTATGAGATTTGTGCTGGTGAACAAATAGTGAGAAAACAGTAAAGTTAGAGAATATGTACATACCACTGATGTTTCCTGGACTTCGTCCTCATCCATGGCATTATCTAAGTCAGTGTTATCAGTAGCGCTTGTGTAAGAGCGCTCGAACTCCTTGTGAACGATACTTTCTGCAGCTTGAATCCATTGAGCTCCCCACCCAGCCTCCTTGAAATATGATAGTTTGTGTCGAGGGTGGAGTACTGGAAGTGTCATTGTCAGTAAAGTAGACTTGTAGCATAGTAAGACAAAATGACAAAAAACTCACCCATTGCAATCCAATAAACTTCTGACCAGTCAGTCATACTATAGTAGCGGTTGAGTGTCTTCTTTGCCAGTCCGAGGGATGCTCGAATAGCCGGCTCGTAAGTGCATGTGATAGAGTCTGTTGTGAGTTTTCTGTTGATCATGTCCATTGCAGGGATTACGGTTGCAAGATTCGGCATTGATCGAGAGAAAAATAGTGTGGCATCCTTGAGTATCTGGTGTTATGTAGTGTTAGTGCTGGCGCTGAACATTGAACTTCAATGTGAGAATGCAAAGCTTACCTTTAGAACATCGCACAACTGTTGTGCAAGCTCCCATTCCTTCTCACTCAGCTCGTAGTCCCGAAGATCCATGTTCTTGTCGGCACAGATTATATCGATAGCTTCACGATATGTAAGGGCAAAGGTGAGCATGTCAAATGTTGAGTTCCAGCGGGTCGCAATGTCACGTTGTCTTGTTACTTAAGGGTCTTATATAGAACGCGTGTATAGAGACAGCACAACTATACAGGATAAGACTTCTTGCCAGTCCTTAAGTACACAGTCTACGACTTTTCTAGTTTTCGTGGTAGATAACGTGCTAGTTCTTTGGGAGGAATTACCTTTTCTTTTTACAACAACCTAATAGACACAAAAGATAATAAAACGAAGTTACTCACAGTAGTATATGATAGATAATAACGAAATCTGGTAGGTATGTTTCACCCTAGTAGGTCGTGTTTCAACCTATGAAAGTCTGTTTCAACTTTGACGAGTCTCCCTTGACGTGAAAGGGAGAGTTTAAGAATGTACAAGTAAAGCTTAGAATAGATGAACGATTTGTTGTATAGACACTCTCCAAAATTAGTGCTGTACAACCTTAGAAAAGATGAACGATTATTGTATAGACACTCTCAAATTAGTGCTGTACAATCTTAGAATAGATGAACGATTGTTGTATAGACACTCTCAAATTAGTGCTGTACAACCTTAGAATAGAAAGAGTTACCTTACTGTATAATCTACTCTCAGAGTTTAGTAGTATACAGTCAGAGGCTTATGTAATCGATGTTGTCTTCAAGGCAATCACACAGGGCCTGCACTTGTCTTACGTAATCTCACACAATATTGAGAAAGAAAGGCTTCAAGTGGGAAGAACTTAAATTGCTCAGGTGTAAAATGGGCTCCTTTTATACCTTTTGGGAGGCCAGATTACTAAGCATGATTCAGCACTGGATTGGTAAGAAACCAGGTGTTGAGTCAGCTTGATTACTAATTTACATGGTAGTATTACAAATACAGATGAGTAAATGGCATGAGTCATCACATGGATTGGTAAGAAAACCAGGCCATTTGGTGTGTTGAGTCATCCTGTTTACTAATGTCTTACAAATACAACTGTAAGTCTTACAAAGCATGACGAATCATGACAAAACATGATGAGTCAAGCAGGAATCCTTACAAATCAGAATTTTCCCAGTCACATGACATGCTTACAAACATGCTCAGAGGAGTGTGGGAAAATCAGGTGGCTGAAAGAGCCTAGAAAAAATAGAAAGAGACTGGAACAAATGTAAACAAACAGAGATACACGAGATACAAATACAAATACACAGAATAAGAATACAGTAGAAACTGAGAATGTAAGCTAACGAATCAAGGAAAAATGATAGAGTAACACTGTGAAAGGTGTAGTATGGTGTATCATACCTTCCTTATCACCTCATATGCATATACAGTATGGTATGGAGTTCATACCATGCATGACAACGTGGCATGATGCACTGACTGAGTTTGCACTTGTTGAGAACATTGTACCATGCTGGAAGAAGTTTCGTTGTCGAGTGTATGATCTTGAAGGCCAATTTACGGAGCTATTGTGACAACCAAGGTAAGTACTTTGTTTTGTTATAAGCAGGAAACCACTTTAACCTTTACAAGTACAAATCTTATAGGTCCAACACTCTTTCGCACAGCCTGGCGTTCACATGCTGGCAGTCGCTCCATCTCATCAACCCATCCCTCAATGTTGTCATTCTCTTCATTGTCTCTTTCGTCATCTCTCCCATTTGGTCCTGACTCGTCAATATCCTTTGTGAGGTCTTGAAGTTGCTTCTCCGCTTCATCCATAATGGTGTCTGCTTTCGCTTTAGGTACATCAAACTGTCGGATCAGTGTTTTCGCCACAAGATTGATGATATGCAGGAAACATCGTGTTCTATTTGTTTCTCCTGGGAAGTCCTCGAGCAGATCACTCAACTCATTGACCATTGTGTCATTGTTGGATGCATTATCACATATAACACTCAGAATCTGTGTGAGTGTCAATTTTAATTCAAAACAATGATTGTATCACACATGCCTTGTCTGATATGCCGAAATCTTGCAGTATATTGGCAAATGCCTCAGCAAGATTGATTCCACTGTGGGACTTCGCCACTTCGACGACATCAAGGACCAAGCTGAAGGGTTGTCCGTCTTGCACAAAGTGGACGGACACAGCAACGAAAGCTTTGTGATTCGGAGACGTCCAGGCATCTGTTGCAAAATTGAGATTGCCCTCGTAGTTCTATTGGGCCAGAGTGAGTTTTTGGTGTGGTCCGCACCGTCATTGACATACCTGCAGCATCCTTGCAATTCGTTTGTGTGTTTGTGCAAAAATGAGCTTGACGTCGTGTGACACTGTTGATGCTGATGGGATATAACACTCAGGCCGCCCTGTTTTCATCAACGACTGGAAGCCACGGTCTTCAACAATCTTGAATGGCCGCACACTCTCTGATACCCATCGCACTATTTCAGCTCGGCTCTCGGTTTTCGTATGCTGTCTGTGCGAGTATGTTACCTTCCCCTTTCCCTTTCTTTCAAAAGCTGCTGTGATTGAACCTGTTGTACAGAGAGGCTCAATAATTGATTCTCGTGCAACTGTTGCATTCTTGGCTTTATCAACAATCTCAACCGTCTCTGTTCCCCAGCATTTTTTAGCATGTTTCCGCATATTGCTTGTGGACTTCGCATCCGCTTTATCGAGGAAACGACGAATTGATTGGTTGCACCCTTTTGTGCAACAACTGAATGCATGGAATCTTTGTCCATTGACATGGCCAATCACAGGAACAGGGTTGAAGAAGGAGTAAATTGGAGCGGTCCAATCTTTCATAAGTCTCGCTAGATTTCGTCACGTCAGATTTTGACTATGGCTGTGTTTACAGTATCATACCGAGTTCAGCTTCAGCGTCTTCTTCAGCTTCTTCGGCACTCGCATTGTTGGTGTCCTCACCAGCTTGGCTCTCGGTTTCACTACCATCAAGGCCAACATGGATAATTGTGCTCCCAGCATGTAAGGCACTTTCCTCTTCTTCACTTGTGACAGAAGCACGACGTGATGTTGCAGGAAGGCTAACATGACTTTGTGCAGGTAACGGCGGTATCATGGGGCTAGCTTTAGGTGTGGCAAGCTTCTTGCCAGCGGGTTGGTTGGTTTTTACCTTCTTTGGTTGGACCTTTGTGCTGTCCGTGAGTCCATTACTAGAGCTGGCTTTTCGTTTATTGGATGTTGTGTCTTCCAGTGCAGCTTTAGCTTTGACAGCGATCTTGGGTACTTGTTTGGTAGTGTTGGGCTCGTGCATGGTGACAGCGAGAGTTTGTCAAATTTTGCAAGCGGGCTCATAACTTATGTTGAGACATATGCCAATTTTACATTAGAGTTTGGAGTTTGACATGTACAATACTTCCGAACATGATTTGCACGCTATAACAAAGGTACGGGTATGTCACGGGTCCAGTTTAGAGTGTGGGTCAGGTACTCCTGACCCGCACCCATACCCGCCAGTACCCGTACCCCTGACCCATGTGGGTTACCCATACCCATGCCATTGCCTAGTCGCTAATCTCACTCGATCACTGAAGGCTACCGTGTTGCGCAAGTCCATGTTGTCTTTACGCTAACAAATCAAGCTTCGAATGTGTTATTCCACGCTGGACCTGCACAACCACCCACCCACCTTGCCTATGTGGAATGGTTCACTCCATTCCAGCAACCAGAATCACACCATGGGTTGTACAAAGTTGGCCGCTTGATTCGTCATGGAGAACGTCTGGCAAGCATCATTGACATATCAGATATCCGTAGGAGCATTCATCTTATACCTAATTTCGGCGCAGTGGCACCTCGTGAGTGGATGAGTAGCACTGTTCTGGAGTGCTGTTCCACCTTCTTTGTAAACCCCTTCAGTGACCGACATGCTTATTTAACTCTTGTCTGAGCATTACAATGAAATTTGTTGAGAACGTCCGGGAAATGGACACTCTGGGGGCGTGTCAGCCGCTCGGCATGATTCAGTCGGAGTTTGGTGTCTTTGTTGCCCGCCCTCACCGCCTGACACACGTGACGCTGCACGACCGTGATACATTTAACATTGGCCTCGACGCTGTCAACCACAACTGCCACCACCACCACCATCACAACCTTGCAGTGGGCGGGGAAAAGATATAGGGGGTAGGAGGGGCGGAGGGAAGGTTGGGGAAGAAGGGACATATTACACGAGAACTGTTGACATAATTAAACCCCGACCGAATCGCGCTGAACGGCTGACAGTGAACCCCCAGAGTCCATGACAGAGGCGCCCCCAGAGTGTCCATTAGCCTGACTTTCTGAATTTGTTGAAATACCTTTGAATACAAATAATTTACCGAATTCTCTGTATTTTCATGCGAGTTTGTGAAATTTCATGAATTTCACGAAGGAGGTTTTCCCTGATGTATGTACGACTATCATTCTCACGGCCACGAAATCAAGGACTCATCAATTCTCTGATGCTTGCGCTTCTCAAGACAGCGACGAGAGAAGTTAGAACTTGCACCTCGAGCGGCGACCGATTTCGTGCACAAATTTGGAATCGCCGAGGGCCATTGCCACCGTCGCTGCACGACCCATGACACTAGAGCGCCTTCTCGTTGCGAATGTCTCCTTACCAAGCTCCCAGTTTCACCATCAGTTCCTGCTGAATATGTATATGATAATTGACCTTTTATCCTCGGAGACATCTGTGTTATCGATACATTGTGAAGCATGTATGTATGTAAATCTAGACTACAATGAGGAGTTCATGTTGCGAAGTTGTTGCATCACAGCCAGTAAGAGTTTCTAGGGTAACTGTGTCCCCAATGGTCAAGAAAGATGGGAGGCACAGTCACTGTGCCTCCCATTTTTCTTGACACAGACAATTCCAGAAGTAATACCACACATTAGCATTAATTGTATTAGCGTGTATAGTTCCCATATGTCTGTTCACGATCCGAACCGTGACTGCCACATCGGATACATTCTTTAGTAACTCCGACATCATGCGGACCATACCGTTCAGCGCTCAGCATCGGCTCCTACATCAGTGAACCGCCGGAGACCTGAGAAGGGCATATATTACTTTATATAGTGGACAATTGCCAGCATCCGCATAATGCTGCTATGGGTTATCACATGGTTATACTTAGCTTTATACTGGACAGATGCGTTTCTCATTGACGTGCACAGTATTGCAAATGGCCAATAAGTCATAGACTAATTACTCTTCAAATTACGCGATACATCCAGCAAAAGCTTATGATCTGTTTGAACGATGCGCATCCTCATATCATGACCAGCGGCTACTAATTGGACAGCAGTACCACAAGTTGGTATTGTGCGGTCACAGATACTCTGTGCGCCGGATCACACAAAAACCGAGTTATATACACCTTTGAGTTTTTCGGCCATTTGTTTTGAATCTGCAACTTCGGTCAGTTGAGTGTTGTTGGACACTCTGTGTAAAATTGATTCAGATTGATATCAACGCCACATTTTCATGACAAAGTTACTCGACTAGAGGGTTGACAAAGGTGGGTCTTGATTGACCCTGGTACCTTGCTTGCCGTTTGATTCACGTCTTATCTATTATGCGATCACCTATAAATTGGAATGAGTTTTTTCTACATTCCAGTACATTTTGATATGGAAAGGACAAGGTAGATATCCTGACTATCCCATGTATGACGAGTGGTGCTGCGATGTCGCCACATTCTACCATTGCTATGGCCTCGCAGACCTACAATTCTATTGTCCTCGCCTCGTTCTCAGTGAAATTGCTAGTCCGTGCGCTATGCTTAAGTAATTGTTTGTGTGGGTATTTGGCAGCCTCGTTTGTCACATTGGTGAATTGAACAAAGATTACATTGCTGTACAGTCCTAGCCGTTTTTGCCAACCTCGACATAAGTAAGAAATTGATTTTGAGTCCTGCAGACAAGATATTCTAACTTGACTTCCCCATGTGTCATGAAAATGTTTGTGATTTCGGTATCTTGGATACCTTTTGCCCCCTCGCGAGTCTGATTATGTTTTGTTCTGCTAGTGGAATGAAGCCAGGGCTGACGTGTGATTGGAACGAAGCCCGTGCAGTACATACATCCCTATTATCACACTGCATTTTGTATTATCGCATATCAATGATTCTCATCTGTGGGTAGGAATGGTATGTCGAGAATTTTTTCATCGCGCTAATGCATATTTCATGCCTAGCGAGCCGAATGAACACTGGGGAGTACATCCATCCCGTTATCACATTTATTTTTTATATCATCGCACGTCAATAATTCTCGCCTGTAGATAGGAATTGCGGGTCGGAAATTTCATCACTGTGCTAATACATATTTCTGCTGCGCCAGTGCAATGAAATTAAGAGATAAAACATTGCACAAAGATCTGACATTTGTAGCCTCAGTTACACTATTCATAACATGTCCACGAATTCGTAGTGTTGTACGTATGGTTCTTTCCTACAATTTGAAAGCAAAGAGTATATCGGCGGTTCGAGAACTATGATCATGATAATGTCGCATCTCAGACACATTCAATATACAACCTTGTAGCCAGAGCTTCACACTGAACATGCGTTTGAAAACCATTACATTAAACAGCAAACAGCAACTACAGCAATCGAGTCTCTTAGAATGTTTATACATCTAAGTTAAGGTGGATGCCAAAGGTAGTAGACGCTGCAAAGTGACTGGCATGAGAAAGGCATTAGTCTGAATCGAAAATGGCATCGTCTTCCTGCGCTCTTTGCCTAGCTAATGCATTTACCGACATCTTGGCTTTTGCCCCAGCACTCAGTTCCGCACGATGACTCGTTCCGAAGACTTTCCTGAGAAATGAAAATCAGCCAAGAACTGTTGGGTGTGTGAACAACGCACCTTTTCCACCATGCTAGGAGTTGCTCAGTTTTTCGACGCGCTGTGCGGCCAGGGGGCCGTTCGAAGAAGTCTACTATGGTGTTCCAAAATGGGATGTAGTCGAAATCACCATCTACAGTGCGCCAAGAGGTCACAGAAGAAAGGGCGAAACGCAACTTGTTACCCACTATTAGTAATTGGCAAGAAATTATTTACAAAAACACTTACTTGACATGAGACATAGGCAATCGAACGAGGGGTGACTTTATGCATGTTGATTATTTGCGCAACATGCGTCTTAACTTTCTTCCCATAAAACAACTGCATTTTGGCGCGTCGGTTATTGGCGATAGTATCGGCTCCATCACCTTCATTGGCAACCTCCTTGGCAGAGGACGGAGATGTGAATATGGCTTTAAAAGCCTGCGCTAAATGTTAGATCTTTGTCAAGCTGTAGATTGGAGAAGAACAAACCTGAACTAAAAGACTGCTCTTGAAGAGTCCCTTCTCTAAATTGTCTGAATCGGCGGTGTAGTTTTCGTACATGAATGCCGGCCAGGACATTTCTGTCACCACATAACCTTCTGCACGATCCCTGATCCCTGCTCTGACACTGACAGACAGTCAGTGTTGTACAAAATGCTGAATAAATACTTACATTGGGTTGCCCCAGTCCAGCTCGGTTGGGCAAAGTAATCTACCGCACGCATCGTTGACGAATCCACGACAGGTTTTGTCATCGGGGTCAATGGTGGGATTGGGTTTCAATTCACGATTAACCCAGTCAGCGACAAGGCTCTTGAGCTTTGAGGTGTCATCTCCCCTCGCGCTGTCAGCTCCCTGCCTAATCTACATAACCGTGATGACTGAGGAGATAATCAATTAATTGAAGCGAGGAATCACACCTTTTTTAACATTTGCAAGTAATCGTCATATTCCAAATCCGTAGCCCTCGGGTGAAACCATGGAAGAGCGTGGTTAAGGGCAATGTACCCAGATTGCAAACGCTCCTGACTGTGGGGATGGACTGGTGACTAGCAAACACGGGGCGGAGGTGAAAGACTTACTCGGGGGTTACATTTTCGTCTGGCTCGTCTTCACACCTCCTGTCATTCTCCGCTATGAGATCTTCGATGCCATCAAATAAAGTCACTATGCGTCTGATGGCCCTTCCCTTTGACACATAGTAGTTCGTCTCCCTGAGTC
This sequence comes from Suillus occidentalis, assembly GCA_016628085.1. NCBI lineage: Eukaryota > Fungi > Basidiomycota > Agaricomycetes > Boletales > Suillaceae > Suillus > Suillus occidentalis. The sequence continues at coordinate 52,767 of JABBWB010000128.1, forward strand.
ACAGTCAAGATGAGCGAACTAAGTCAGATAGATTACAATGACACTCGTACCTTTGCTTGACTGCCTGCCCTGACTCCAGCACCTGTAGTTTTTCTTCCAACTCAGCAATTTTGCGCCTCTGGCGCGCACCATCGGATGTCGCCACTGCTATTGACTGTGACGACGATTCTTGGTGCGGTTGACTCAGACTCGGAGGGACGTCATCTGATGCGCCTGTTTGAGACATGATTCACCACAAGTGAGAAGGGGTTGACAGGTCAATCAAGTTTAGTAGAGAAGAGGGTAGGAGACAAGAGGTGTGGACAAGCAAGTCAATCCAGCTCCCACCGCACCTTTATATGTAGATGAGTCTGGTGTTTATCGGATATGCCTGAACTCGGAAAAGTTAGTACAGGACAAGTTAGTAACGTTGGCGCCTAACTTTAATCTGTGGTGATTGCCCAAACAGTGAAATGTGCATGCATATATGGTGCTGCCAATTCCCTAAACGGCTCGATATGTTTTACGAAAAGTGCTTACTTTGAGCGTGCGACCTCCGACTTGCCACATTGACTCCCGAACTTGAAGCAGATGGGGGTTTTTGTCATATATAGAAACGAGCCCATCTCTGTCAAAAAAAATTATTTCCTTATTTCGATGTAAAGTCAGGATACTTACGATTTTGTTTATGTAAGGAGCTCCATGCGTTATCCTCGCTTCCGAGTTCATAACTCCATGCGTTCACAGCCTAACTTCAGGTGGAAATGGGGACTCGGATGTGACCAAGGTGTGCGAGCTTGAACTTGGGAACAAATCATCAGAGTCGACCGATGCGGACTAACAATTCAGACAGACATGCTCACCAAAGCCGCAGCGTCCAAGTCTGGAAATCACTATTCCCCGGCGCCCGCACAGTGATGATGCAACCATATGGAGCAAACACCCATTTTCTGTGCACAATCTACTCGGTCAATAGGCTCACAAAGATAAGAGTGAGTGGGCTTACAATATTACGCTCGTACCATCAGCTTGCTGCCATGCATCACAACGAACATTCTCATTCTCCAAGTCATGCAACAAGAACTCGACCATCATGGGGCACGATGGCTTGCCTTGAACCTGGCTGCCAAGTCGCAGGATTCTCTACATCTGGAACTGAGGAAGTCTCCCTATCATTCGGGGAACCTGACTTATCATACACAGACCCGTCTATCCTCCCTGCACCGTATTTTCAGCCTGCTGGAACTGGACAGAACTTGAAAATGCCAATACCTCTGCTATCTGCCGCCGCCGCTCCAGTCACGAAGTCCTCCAGTACTGATGCATCACATGCATCTGAACCACCACTTCTATTGCATACGTCTCGCGCGAGGGGGGGAGGTACTGTACTCGAACACCTCGTAAGAGTCATAGCGGCCATGCAGAATGATAAAAAGAATGGTGGTGAAAGGAAGGTAAGTGTTTTCAATCTATGTATTACTTCGCAGCACTTACGAGATCATGATATCATTAGAAAGTCAAAGTTGATCGATTGGGTGGCGAAGTTGTAGTACGAGCAGGAGTTACTTGCAAGCGGAAGCTTGACAGTGTCGATATCGATTCCGACAACTTGAAGGAGAATATCTCTCCAAATCGCGTGGCCAAAGAGCTGTCTCCGCTTGGTGTTCCGACTACTAAGCGTATCTGTCGTGAAAAGACGGGCACAGAATGGCAAACATTCCTTGATGTTATGAAATATGGAGAGGAGGTACTACAAAGCCGCAAGCCGCGTGCACTACACACTATCTAGAACTACATATATATGGGTTGATTATCTTCATCGCAACTAATCATGTGACCAAAGACAACAACAACAAATAACTTATCTGCACCCTTGACTAGCTATATGATCTAGTACTGAAGCTTCAATGGCGCTGAATTGCGCTCTTACAATTTTGATGCTTTACACCCGCGGCCGTTATTTGAGTCCTTCCACCGGGTTCCTTAGCTAGCCATTCAGGTGCGATTAAGGATCGGTGACTCGATCCCTTTGGGGCTGCCACCTCTGCCGCGGCTCCTGCCACCTGGGCCCACCGCCGTGACCGTGCTACTATGCGGATCTTACGAGCTTGGGCTCCAAGTTCAACACCCATTCGGGTTGAAGGCATCTAGTGCAGGAGCTCCACTCGGAACATGGTTGTTTTCCTTGTTTTTTTTTTGTTTTGGCTGCGGCAGGTTTTTCTTACAATGTGTTTTTTTTTCGGGTTGCGCCAACTCCACTCCTTTAGGTCTAAAATTTGGCCCAAAATAAATAACACCCTTTTTCAGAAAGGTTTTGCCTGTATAGCAGTGATATGATACACCAGCCTCTTACTATATATGTAGGTTCTTTCATACTGAATACTCATAAGCACTCTCAAGCCTTTCAAACTCAGCTGCCTGGTTTTTGCTTGACCTACAAACCACCATGAATGCTTGTCGTACCTCTCCAGTTCCTATCGAGAGGACCAGCCTTGTTTGTGAAAGGCATATCAGCCCTAGTCGCAGTCGCACAGGCCTTACTGCGAAGCATCTCAAGCAGAACCCAGACATCGCTGGCACTCCCTCATTTCTCCGCAGAGCTCGGATTCTTGAGAAAACCTCGCGAGCCAGCTGTCGAATTCCATCCCCATCTAACGCCACCCACAACATGTCAGATAAAGACTTCAACGCACCACCATTCCTTCCTCCTGTCATTCAACATCTGTCTTTTTATGTGAATCATGCGAAAGCAAGATCCAAACCCTACGACAAGAATGGTCCATCCATGTGGGCACTCCGCTTCGCGGAAAGCTCTGTTACCCCCCACTCTGACCTGAGTTTAATGGATGTTCAGAAAGTAAGTTAGTCAAGAGTCCATCTTCATGTATTGTCTGCTGATAGACATGATATCAGGGCAAACATCAACTGCAGCTTGGCTTGAGTGATTTGTCCAGCGAGGCCATCGCTCAAGCTGTCCTCACGAAGGAGGCTGATGTTGAATACAGGCGCCTGAGTGCCATGGCAATGGCTTGGCGAATCGAGGCGACTGAGCGACACACAAAATTCCTCCATATGCTCCTTGAGCAGGCTGCTGACAAATATGTCAGCGCGTCTTCAGAAGATCTCGAGACCTTGGTTCCAGTACTTGCTTCCTCCAGGAAGGAGGAACTTGAAGATCACAGAGATTTCAGTGTTGCTGCATATAGCCGTGACGCAGCGTCATTCGCTGCTGCAGATGAACAGCTCAACCACCTGGAGACGCTTGCTCGGGATCACTATGATTCCGGGCGCGATATCATTTCTGAAGAAGAAACTGAGCTCGTCACAGAGTCGGACCGCAGTTCCATGGGTTCCGATTAAGACTCCACGGTGGGTTTGCACGTGAAACCTCGGAGTATTCCTTCTCGTCTTGTAGCTTAAGTGATCATCACATCAATCTTTTATCAAGCTTATACTGATCTTGTGCAACAGGTGGAATCTGGACATTGTACTTATGAATTTGCTTGTTGTGACAATGGAGTGTAGTAAGCGCCTGCCATAACTAGTGATTCTTCTGTAAACCCTTTACAACATTACGCCAACTTTGGCTCGCAGTGATCTCCTTTTGCAACTGTTTTTCTGTAGGATGGGAACTTTTGTCCTACTTTCGGAACTGAATACGAAGATAACGTCCAATGAGTTTAGTTATTGATTGAGTCCATCCATATCGGAATGCTGGACACTCAATAGAGACAAGTTTGTGCGCAATAAGAATTTAGGATATCTCCTTTTGTGAGTCGAAATTATGTAAATTAGTCCCACTAATGGGTCAGCGTTTCGACAGCCACAGGGGGGCGTAAGCACAACTTCGCCGTTTACCTTGATGGTGATATCTTCTTCGCCTTGTTCAATCATTTTGACTAAATATTATAGTAAGCCGTCTTGGATAGGACGATTTCCGATCATCAATTCAGTATTACTTCACTGTTACAATGGCCCGCATTGTTTTCCCCTTCCCATCGCCTCACAACATCGAGTCTACCGTGACAAGGTGTGTTCATACCAGCAGCTGCTACTTCGCTGAGATATCTTGACTGATTATAGGTGTCATCGCGATGGCGTATGAGCGACAGGATTGGTCGGTGAATGTCGGTAGCAATCGCGGTGGGGACTTCCAGGGCCAACTTGAAGGTTCGGACTCTGGGCCAGCCCGCCCTACTACTCACTTCGATCAAGAGTCGTTTAGTCTCAGGACGCCGACAGCATATCAGCAGGGGCATGCCTTTGGTCATTCCAATGACTTGCCGCGTCAGCACATATCACTTACAGATCCATCTACCTCAACTGGGGGGGCATCAAGCTCCCTCAACGTCCAGGAGCCGCCGCAGCCGCAGCCGCGCGCGAATTTATCACTCTTCCACCCCCAACCTCTTGATCACGCATCCTCGGATCAACAAAACCTGTGGATGTTAGGTGCTCATAGCTCAGAAGATGAATTTCAACCGCACAGCCCAGGTTTCATGGCGGCTTTCGAAGAGCAGATGAATCAAGGCTTCAGGCGTGTAAGCCCTGTGCATAGCCTGAATGCAACGGACCGGATTGAGTTCCTTGGCACCAGGCCCATTGTGCCGCTATTCCAACCGCTGACTAGGATGTTTCTATCGGTGGATACGATAGAGGAGGTGAAGGTTCACGCACACGACAACATGATCAGGTCGATCATCGATACTTCCTTTTTCCCTACCGATGAAGCGGTACTTTACACGATGGCTCAGCGCGCCCTTGATGATGCGATCTCTCCATTTTCCAATGGTAATTCCTTTCAGTATATTCATTCCTCAGCTGATGTGTATCAATATAGCGGAGCTCGTCAAATGGAAGAGTCGCACGGAAGGGCAAGAAGAAATCCAGCGGCTCAGTGAGGCCCTGAATCGCATGCGGGACGAATTCAAGGACCTCTCTCTCGGCTCAGTCATAACGGCATATTCCCTCTCCCTTCCAGTGCATTTGCGGGATCAAGCACTCACAGAAACCCGGATTGCGAAGATCAAAGACCTCCTCGACACTGGGTTATTCATTCATGGGAAAATGGAGGTAAGTTCGTCAATTAACACTCAAGTTGTCGTATTTACAGCTATATTCTAGTTGATTGGGCAGGATGGACTTCCTGGCAGCATCTATATCCCGTTTTCAAACACCGGGATCCGGGATCTTCTCGAGATCATGTTGTCAGAGAGACGGTACAACAGATTTATTTGCTATGATGGGAGCGACAGGTGGAAGATTCGCTTGAAGAACGTCATCGCCTTTCTCTGTACAGCGCGGATGTGGGCACTGTCCCAGTATTCAACTGGGAAATTGGTGCCTTCCGAGTTCGTGACTACGGCAAACGCTCGTTTCAATGACAATCTTTTGATTGCCATGTCTCAGCTAGACAGCAATGGACTATTTTATTTCGATGCGCTACTGACTGACCTTCACAACGTGTTTTGTATTTGACGTTGCCGCCTAGTTGAGCACTGTTTCAAATACTCATTTCATGTAATGTTGAACGACAGTTAACGACAAATATTTCCCCCACGTAGTACTTGTATACCAGCAGTAGCTCCTTCGCTCTACGTCCTCAAAATTCCGAGTCAATACTCGCATCTAACGATGCGGGAATGATCCCAAGATGTTCTGAAAATAGCCGTGAGGCCTGGACTCGGCCTGCTTTTACGAGCCACATCACATGACGTGTCCCTTGTTTACCTACCGTCAGATCACTTGTTAATATTATCTCTTGACAGTGACTTGTTCATCCTTTTCTAATGCGTTTAGCGTTTCCCACCGTTTCCTTCAGCGGGTTTCCAGTTCCCCGACTTCACTGGGAAATGCTGGCTTAGCGGGTGGATGGATGTGCGTGCGCTGTGAGCCTTAAAGACTTGCAGCTGATACCGTGACATTGTGAGGCGCGAGCGGTAAGATAATTCCCTCTCTATTCGTTCATTTCATAAACAGCCGCAGTCCGACAGGCCCTTAATGAAAACGAAAGCAAGAAGTTTAATGGTATGTTTTACGCTTTAACTATGACATTCTGACTATATCAGTGCTAGCAGGTCATTTTTGGCGTGTTTGTGACCTCGAGGACTCAAGCTGTCGATATTCTGCCTTGTCGGCGACTCCAAGACCAGGGTATGATCGTCGAGTTAGAGGTCATTTCAAATCTGTGAGCCCTTAGTTGTTCTTAATAGGGTTCGACATACTGACGTCTCTTAGATGGATTATCAACCCGCATAGAGACAACCCCAACCTTCGCGATGTCGATAGGCCTCGTGTATACCAGATCATGCAGCTTCTGCCCTGCACCAAGTACACTCAGGCCGTTTTCGTGGACTCGCTCAAGGATAGGAAGGGGAGAAGAGAGGCCGTGGACAAGGCGACTATGCAGTCGCCCACTTCTTTTACTGATGTGTTTGACGAGGATGAGCTCGAGTATATCATGATTATGGTCGAGTAAGTTCAAGTAATTATTTTTCTTGATGGCTTCTTCGTCTTGGCTCGAAATTGTACGAATGACCTACATTAATCGTTGTCTTACAAGTGTCTATCATATTGTCTGTATTTTTTTTTGCAAACTCCAGAGTCAGGGATTGGCGATCGTACTACCGCTATGATATAATTTTGCTTTGCAAAAGCTCAGCACTCAGTGCTCGCCGAGTCAGTGTGCGACATCTACCATGTGACCACATCATGGTGAGCTATTCTCACAGCATAGAGACTCAGATCTCAGACTCAAACTATCTTTCCATGTCATTGACGAGCCTATAGTGACATGCGGCTCGAATTTCTCGCAATCCTACTCCTTATTTTTGCGATGGTGTCTTGCGGTGCTCGAGGTTGCTCATGGAATAGGGCAACAGGACACAGAGGACTTAACAGGCACCGCGCAAGTTGTCATTTTTTCAAGACATCTAGCATCCTTGCAAGCCAAAAGAGAGCCCAACGAGCGAGGGATGCAGCATTAGCAAATTTAGTCCCGAAAATATCAGGAAACGCACCACAAGTGAGTAACCCTTCTTTACGGTGACCTCTGGGGGGGGGGGGGTAACCTTTATGCATAGAGAGCATTACCAGTGAGACTCCCTGGGCATGCAGTGAAAGTCAATCCAAGAGCCGCTGCTCTTTGCAAAAGCTCTACGTCTCATGCAAAACCGAATGCCCCCAGTCCCGGGCTCTCACATTTCCCCTCCGATGTCGACGCAAACTCGGAAAGGGGAGAAAGTTGTTTTCCTCATGCCGTCGTGGAATCAGAAATGGACATAGAGGGCCTCAATCTTGGAAACGGATCTGAGCAGGATAATTTATGTACGTCTGTTTCAACTGGTGCATTTGGACGTTGCTAATCGCTCAACTTCAGCAGCACCCACGCTTCGTAGGAGAAGGATCCCCAGGTCTTTTGACGATATTGAACATGTAGCCGAAGACTTAAACGACCCCAATACTGTTACTGATATTCCAAGGCCATCGTCCCCACACCAGAACAGAATCCGACTGCGTCATTCTAACACTACGGGACACCATCCAGACCGCCTACAACTCGTTTGGACTCAGTCGATTATACCCTCGTCGTCCTTCCTTCGAGCCGGACAGGTTTATTCCGTCCACATTGCTCGCAAGGACATGTCCAACAGCAGCTCAAGGAACGGACCCCCCAGGTTTATCCAATGTCTTGTTGCCGCCCTACCCCTTTCCAAACATGTCAATTTATCGGCTCATATCCTGGATGAATTCAGGTAGCAACAAGAAATCGGAAGTTGAGATCAAACGTCTCGTCCACGATGTCTTGCAGGCCAATGATTTTGACATCAAGGACCTCGAAGGCTTCTCGGTGAGGGGTAGCTTGCGGGAATTGGATCAGGACAAGAGCGGGGAGAGAATCGCGTTCTCGGATGACTGGGTTGAGTCTGATGTCACCATCAATATTCCGACGAAGTCGCCCGAGGAAGGTTCCATACCATACACTATCCACGGATTTCACTATCGCCCTCTAGTCGAAGTGATCCGCACAGCATTCGCAGACGTCCAGGCCCGTTCTTTCCATCTCTCGCCCTTCAAACGGCTATGGAAAGACCCTTTGGACGGCCATCAAGAGCGAATATTTGACGAGCTCTACACCTCGGATGCATGGTTGGGGGCTCAGGACGATCTCCAAAGGCTGCCAAAGGAACCTAATTGTTCATTGGAACGTGTTGTAGCGGGACTTATGCTCTTTTCCGATGCAACACATCTAGCGAATTTTGGAACAGCGAAAGCTTGGCCTGCTTTACCTCTATTTCGGAAACCTGACCAAGTACGTCCGATCGTTACCTCAATCAGGAGCATGTCACCTTGTGGGGTTCTTGCCTTCAGTGAGTCTTATAGGATGCCGCCTATTGACTGATTATTTATGCCAATTGCCTTCTCAGCTCCCTGACGGCATCAAAGATGTTTTGAGTGGTCTATCGCGCATATCAAAAACTGGTATGGTATCACTTCAAACTCACTGCCGCCGTGAATTGTTTCAAGGATGCTGGGAAATTTTACTTGACGAGGACTTTCTTTTTGCGTATCAGCATGGTCTTGTCCTGAAATGTGCGGATGGTGTGTTGCGCAGGGTGTTTCCCCGAATTTTTACATATTCTGCTGATTATCCCGAGAAGTAATCTCGCTTCGTTTTCATTAGTAGTGTTAGATTGCTCATTAAATTCCAGGGTTTTGATTGCAACCATTAAAGACATGGGCTTATGCGCTTGCCCTCGCTGTCTGACCCCAAAAAGCTTGTTTGGCTCTCTCGGTCTCGCCAATGACATGCAAAGTCGCATGCAAAATATGCGCATATATGTTACAACGAAGGTACTCGAGGCTCGAGAGTTTATCTACAAGCGGGGGAACACAGTAGATGGTTTGAAGGTTGAAGACACTCTCGGAGAGGGTTCATGGGTACCCACCCTGGTGAGTACATATCAATCCCTCCGATTTTTGATGGGCTCAAACGAGCTACGCGCAGAATCGATTTGCGCAGAAACTTGGAATGTTCGGCCTCGACCCCTTCCGCATGCTGGTGGTCGACTTTATGCATGAATGCGAGCTGGGTACTTGGAAAGCGCTTCTAACCCACCTCATCAGGCTTCTGTATGCCCTTCCTAATGGTAGCCAGCTAGTTGCAGCCCTTGACCGCAGGTATGTAAAATTTACCTGAAGTTATATTGCCTACTAACGATTCTCGATCTCCCATAGATTTCGTCAGGTTCCGACCTTTGGCAATGGTATAATCCGAAGGTTCGCAAACAATACTTCCGAGATGAAACGGTTGGCAGCACGGGACTTCGAAGATATCTTACAGGTACTTTCGTCACTCATTTTGTGCATTTGCATTGCTCACATATTCTCCAGTCACCAGTGTGCTATCCCAGTTTTTGAGGGGCTATTCCCTCCCGCTCACGACAATCTCGTGCAGTCTTTGTTGTATCAGTTTGCGCAGTGGCATGCACTTGCCAAGCTCAGGATGCACTCAGACTCTACATTAACTTTTCTCGAAGATACATTCGCGAAACTCTCTCGGAAGTTGCAGGAAATTTCGACGCGACTGCGCTACCTTTAAAACTATGGAGCTACCGAAAGAGAAAGCTGCACGTCAACGAAGGCTCGCTCAACAATCCGGGACCAATCCTTCTACAGACTCGAGTGGGCCGAGGGCGAAGACATTCAATCTGAACACCTACAAATTTCACGCAATGGCAGATTATGCGGCATCCATCAGACTTTTTGGGACCACGGATTCCTTCAGCACTCAAATGGTATGTACATGGTGTATTTCCGCTACCTACGTAAGCTCAATTTGACCAGGGCGAGCTCGCACACAGAGCCCTGAAGGCATTCTATCCTCTCACCAGCAAATTGGACACACCGAGGCAGTTAGCTAAACACGAACGAAGGCGCCGTGTCCTTCGACGGGTTGCAGAGGCCAGAGGTGACGGCCGATCGCCCGTTGATACTACTCTCCCTTCCAAGTCAGCATCCTCCAACTTACATCACCATCATATTGCAACCAATAGGGACAGTCCAATCAATCTATTTCGATTCCTGCAAAATCACAATGGCGATCCGGCGATTAAGGTAGACGTGATATTGCCGCAGCAGAGCTTACACTTTTCTTATAATTTTTTCAGAATTTTATCCCCAGACTCAAGGACCACGTTTTGTACAGGTTGCGGAAGCTGGACATCAGCCATTGCGATCACGCGTTCACAGACGAGGAACACAATTCAGTTATCATTCCTAACAATGTGATCTACTCAGTTCAAACCATGCAGGTACACTACACTACATACGACCTCAGGCGAGAATACGATACTGTCAGCCCCAGAACACACGCTGACATAATGGTACTTTCGGGGGAGACGACACCTACTCACCCATACTGGTATGCCCGCATATTGGGCATTTACCATATGGAAACATGGATCAAGCGCGACGATGGAGCCCAACCCGATCGGCAGCACCTCGAGTTTCTCTGGGTCAGGTGGCTGGCACCGTTGCAGCGCCACAAGTCTGGCATGAAACTCGCTCGCCTTCCAAAGGTCGCATTTGTGGATGATTCCGACCCTGACGCATTCGGATTTCTCAATCCGGGGCAAGTAGTTCGGGGAGCTCTCCTGATTCCCGCGTTTGCCTCAGAGCGTGGTACAAGCTCACTTCGGTATGGGAAATCGTTAGCGCGTCCCGACGGGGAGCTAGATGACTGGGAAGAGTATTATGTCGGCATGTGAGTGTGCATATTTCTAATGGTGCTACTAGCTCATGAACTTCGGGTCAGATTTGTGGACCGAGATATGTTCATGCGCTATATGCACTTTGGCGTCGGGCATCCAGTAATGTTGCGGAGGATGACTAGAGAATGTCTTGGCTCTGATTTAGTGGCATTGGATGATGCGATGGATGTCATCAACGATGATGCCGCAGACCACGACAATGAGGATGGCGATGGCAAGTTTGAAGAAGGTGATGGCGAGTGTGAAGAAGGTGATGGCGAGTGTGAAGAAGATGATGGTGAGCAGGAGGAAGCAGAGGATGAGATAGAAGATTTGGACGAGGGAGATGACGATGACGAAGACGAAGAGGATGATACTACGTTTGACGACCTTTCTTTCTGAAAAATTCAAGTACCTGGCCACTGATTTTATCACAAATGTTTTAGAGCCCCTTGCTACTGCCGCCATGTCTCTCACACAGATGCATCAAATGTACTGATATGCTTCATTTTCGGATATACTGATGCTCACATCACAGGTCCGACTGACTCGGTCATGCCAGCATGTTGCCACGGCTTCAAAACGTGCCGGCCAACTTGAACGCTTGCAAAGCATACTAGTACTAGGCCTGGGCCTTGGAAGAGTCCAGCCAACCATGAGAATATGTGCCATGGGCATCTGCAGAAAAAATAATTCGCCTTTTTGGTTTGAATCAGGCAGGGACTCGAGAGTCGGGGCCAGGCTGCCGCCGCCGCTAGTACGATGGCATCATGTTGAACGGAACACAAGAACTTGAAATGGATGAGTCACGGCGGTAGTGTCACACACCATCTTGCACAAATCAGCTCTGGAATTATTGGTCCATCGCCTCTATGATGAACACTGCGGCCACGGGCAAGAACCAACTTGAAAGATCACATTTTCATCAAGCCCGTGGTCACAGTCACCTGTGACGTGAGATCTCTGCTGAGATCCATAGCAATGGCATGCGACTTGAAAGTGATTTTTTAAAAATGGTCTTGAATGACCCCTTCAAGAGTATAGACAATATCAATGACGAAAAATGCTGATTCAAATACACTATCAACCCTTGACAGGCTGTGAAGCTTGTGAAGTCGCGATGTCACTGATCTTGTCACATGTTCCCAGGTTTGATTACTAATGCTAAAGCCACTGTCCATGAAATAGGCTTGCATAGCATTGCAATTCAACACATAAGGGCGAGAAATGAGAATGTTTAAGAAGCAGTAACAATTGCAGCTAACACGTCCTTGCTAGTAGTGATGATGCAGCTGTCACCATGTATTCATAAGCACCCATAGCAATATATGTTTTATGTTTGATGTTAATCCCACTTTCCATGAAAAAACCTTAGATTGCGTTGTAATTCAAATGTTAAATAGAAAAAATGAGAATACTCGACAATAGGAATACAGTTACACCACCATACCTTGCTGGCTGTTGTGTGGATGTATTGCACTACTGCCATGATTGCCTCAAACTAACTTAAATTTGTAGGCATACATGCCTATGCACCAAGACGTCAAATTTATTTGTGCTTAAATTGTCATATGTAGCAAGAGCAAAATTGTTTGTCTCTATAACTCTCATGGTTATAATATCGAGGACACTTGAATTCACTGATGTACAGTGGACGGGTGGCAACCTGGGTGACTCATTGGTCTTTGGGTCAATTAATGTCCAGATGCCAGCCTGGGTTCCATAGGGATTATCATGGGTCCTATCGTACACCTTTAGGTTGACCGGCGATCATGGCGAAACGGGGAAGGTTAGGTGGGGTGTCGAATTTTGAAGGGGAGCACCGATTTTCCACTCTCGGTCATTCAGGTAGGCACCTGCAGTCCAACATCCCACCAGAATGTATGGGAGTGTTTACGTGCCTGTACGGTGAATATATAATATGGCATCATGACGGCCTCTTACAGTGACCTATGAGGCTTTGAGGACCCGTGGATCCCGTCATCGAGAACATGTGGACACACCATGAGTCCGACTCGAGGGCAACCTATGACACTGGCAAACAGTCGGTCAGGTGCTCGACAAGAGTTTGCAGCAGTGTCGTAAGTTTCATTCGTTTTGATAGTGATGTGTTGTGGAGGCTCGTGTAATATCGATCAGTATTTCGAGCAAGGTACGCATATAGGATGAGAGTATCTTGATAACAGCCAGTTGAACGTTCTGGAGTTGACATCATGAAACGTTGACAGCTGATGAGATCAAGAATATTTGTTGGTGCAAGTATCACCAGAAATTCTTCGACTATTGATCAACATGCTAATTTCTAGTCCGACTGATATATTGTCACTCCTTCTCGATCGGTAGTTGTAAGTACTTGTTCATATTCAAGTAAGGAATGAAAAGCAGGCAAGTGGTGAAACACAACGATAATTCGTCGAACGATTGTCCATTTCCCCAACCAATTTAAACGTAAGATTGACCAGTCCTCGCGTTGGCATAGTTCTGGAGGAACCACGTCACTGTCTCTTCAAGAGCTGTACGACACAGTCAATGATAAGTTCTAAAACGAGCAAACGAGGATGACAAACCTTGTTCAAATGGTGTGAACTTGAAGTCAGAGCCAATCAGGCTCATGAGCTTTGCATTTGACGCGGGTTTGCGGTCTTGGCCGTTGTCATTAAGTTCGTTCTCGAACTTCATGACAAGAATATATAAACTCAGGTACTTCCTGAACAATACACAGGAACGTACCTCAGGTTTGTCAGGGTGATTCATAACTTTGACGATGGAATTAGCAAGATCGCGAATGCTAATTTCATCATTCTCGGCCACTGAGAGCTCATCAGTAAACTACACATCAGAATATGCACGAAAGCTTACCCGAGAGGATGACAGGTTCAACGGACTCGTACTCGCGCAATTGCCATATAAATAGCTTGGCCAGGTCACGGGAGTATATGAATTGACGGAGGGGCGAGCCGTCACCCATAACTTTGAATGGCGTGTTGTTCTCTGAATTGTAATCGTATCAGTGTGCAGAACGTTTGAGACAAGGGGAAATGGACTTTGTGAAAGGTAGCATTTGTGGATCAGCGCGGGCATCACATGCGCATGCTTCAAATCACTTTGAAAAAATAAGTCAGGACGGGATGACCTTTGCAGTGGTTGACCGTACAAGTTATCATGCGGTCCAAACACATTGGTCGGGATGGCGGATGTGAAGTTGCAGCCAAATTCCTCCTTGTAAGCACTACGCGGTAAATTTGAGCCATAAAAGGTACCCTAAGGCAATCATGACATACTGGTTCTGGACATCTACCATTCTCTTCGCATGCGCATATCCAAAGTTACTCGAATGTGGTGGGCCGAGGTGAACTTTCTCCTCTGTGAGTGGGTATTCGACTTTATCCGGGAAGACACACGTCGAAAGACAAGATATGACTTTCTTTGTTCCTTTGATGTGAGCAGTGTGGAGAACATTGTCATTGATCAGCATATTGTCGCGGAGGAAAGTCATCTGCAAGAGGTCAGATTGCGCACGTCAGAGGATATTTATCCTAACCTTCCGCTCTCTATTCGCGAAGAGGCCACCAACTACAAAAATGTAGATCAGATGGACTCATACTGACCCGAACTTCGAGTCAAGCATACCAAGGGCAGCCAGATGGATGACATGAGTGGGTTGGTACTTCTCAAACAACTTCAGAGTTTCTTCAGAGTTTCTGCACTACACATTGATGCTTGCTATCGGGGTAACAATCTTATGACAGTACCTTAGATCGGCCTCGCGAGAGCCAGCAAAGATCCATTTCTCTCCTGGGCGCTTTCCGAAGCGCGAGCCCTCTGGTTCGTGTTCGATAACGTACTCGATAGCTTTACCGACAAGTCCAGTGCCTCCAGTGACAAGTACCACGGCTGCCATCGTTGTTGACTTGAAAGGAAGTTGAAAGAGCTATGCAGTGCTATTTGCCACCGCTAAAAGAGGAGCTTCAAGGTCACGGTACTGGTCCAAGATTACCGAATTGTGTTCCCACATTAACTCTCTCGTACCCACCGTTGCTGCATGAAAGCTCTCAGCCGTATTTACTTGCAACTTCTTCTCTAGATTCTCCACATTGGACCATCGTTGGGCCCCCTTATCCTCAACATCCGTTTCATTCGGAGCGATATCATGATGGATTACCAAAAGATAGCAAGCGATGTTTACAATCTTGCAGAGTCAGATGAACCCATAGCACCCCTTGTAAGAGAGGCCTTGCAGGTCATTGAGCAGTGTCTGGATCAATATGGGTGAGCAGCAATTTTTCTTTCCTCATGCACGATTCATCACCCTGATATTTTACTTTATAGGCAGGACCATATATCTCTGAGTTTTAACGGCGGGAAGGATTGTGCGTAGGACCCCTGGGATGTACATCTACTGATGCCTTCGTACCGTAGGCACCGTCCTGCTTCATCTGTATGCTGCCGTCCTCACCAGAAAGGTGGTGGCCATGCATAAGCCTATATTCGCATTATACATTCCGGACCCATCACCATTCCCTGCACTAGAGGAATTTATCAAGATAGCTACGCAAGACTACCTTCTCAATCTTTTCACGTGCAACCTATCCTCGGACATTCATTTACCTGTAGAAAGTGTGACACCCGGTGTGTCTACCCCAACATCGCTGAAGGGGAGCGATGGCTACATAGGACATAGCCTCCAGACTCAGCCCGTTGGATCGGCTAGGGGTGGTGAAGGGATGCGGCGGGCCCTGGAATTGTACAAATTACGTTTTCCAGATATTCAAGCGATTTTGGTTGGCACCCGACGAACGGATCCCCATGGAAGTGAGTGTCGCTGTTGTTGCGCAATGCAAGTACTCACGACTTGAGTAGCGACCCTATCATACAGAAATGCAACGGATCCGGGATGGCCTGCCTTCGAACGAGTGAATCCAGTCATCAATTGGGGATACTCAGATGTCTGGACATTCCTAAGGAAACTCAAGATTCCCTACTGCACGTTGTATGACGAAGGGTAAGCATCATTATTTTCTCGCAAACTTCAATTGACGCCCGCGCAGATACACGTCTCTGGGATCCACATATAATACATTCCCAAATCCAGCCTTACTTGTCACGGATTCTGATTCGTCCAACACTCTTCCTTCTTCGCTCACAATTGTGGCGAACAATCCAAATGCCATGTGCCTTGTTGAACCAACTCTACCGGAGTCGTTTATGAATGACCTTGGTTCTTTTACCATCATTGCCAATAACCCCGACCAGACATGCTTTGCTGACCCTATCTGTGATTTGAGGGAGACAGAGTCACTTAAGAGCTCTGTCGAAACACTAGGACCTTTCCAGGTTTTGGCCAACGATCCAAATACTCAATGCCACGCTGAGGTTAATGACAGGAATACCAATGGTGTCAGCCTCCCACAGCGGTATCGGCCCGCGTATGAGCTACAGGATGGAGCTCTCGAGCGTGCTGGGCGAGTTTCGGGTGCTATTCCACCTGTGATACCGGAGATCTGATTATCGTTATCTGATACGGACGACGCGGCGGATAGAATAACGTCATTACTGTATCTGACAAGGTTCACTTGCAGCTGTATTTATCATTCCAGAGCTTGAAGTCGACTGGAGCCTGACCACTGATTCCACCAGGTAAATTGACTTGGGACTACGAATTCAACAAACACGAGAGGTATGATAATCTATGCACGAGAAACTTTGGGACTCTCTAAAAGGTTCAATACTACTGATGAACGGTTTCAATCGCACATCGTCGTGCACACAAGTCTTGGCTGTTGATATGGGGGCAAGTACAATTCAACTGAGGACCACATATCTGAGTTTTCTAATGAGAAGAGTCATCGTGGCACTCGGGCTCAGTGGATGAACGAACCCGATGGCATTCAGAAAGTGTTTTGTTATGTACTGTACATTACCTCAGTATGATGAGGTCGGTCAAAAGTCCATCTCTAGCTGGATCTATTGAGAAGTCTCAGAATTTGTCTCTGATATAGAGCAAATTACATACCGCGGCGACAGCCTCATCGACTTTCAGAGCAAGCAAGTTACTAAACTCCGTCATGTTCTCATTCACAGTGCCAGAGCAAACAGGACAGCCCACACTTCTAACCTTTTGTATTGTCCTGTCCGCTGCTGTCCTCACAGTGTCACCGCACGGTCTATCCATCAACAACTCGGATATCTCCTTCATATATGTCGCCCACCATGTAACTGGACGCATTTGCCAGGGCAAAAACATGTTATCGGTAACCTGTCCACAACCACAGGACCCTTTAAAGTATGGGCCAAAGAGCCAGATGCAGGCATCGCAATCCCCATAATAATCTGTCAACCATTTCAAATTTTTCGTGAAAGGTTGTACGGCGATACTGCAATTTTTATGGTATGTTAGCAGGGCAAGAAGTTCGGATGCGGTGATAAGCTCGATCTCTGAGAACTGTGCAGGAATTAAGGGCTGGCGTAAGGTATATCTGGCAGCGGTAATTGTTTCATGCGCGAGCCGTGCGTTACGGGCAATTGCGAAGTAGCGAATGGGCTCCGTCTCGAGAACCTTCGGATTCGCCAGAGCTTGACACACTTTTTTCTCGATCAGGTCTAGCGAATACTTCCTCGCAGCTGCAAGCAGAGACAGGCCATCCGCCAGGTTCTCGAGGGATGGATCGTCTGCCAGCGTCGATGGATAGCAAAACCTGAAAAAGGAAGTCTAGCGTTTTGCTGTCCTCGGACATGGCGATGACTACTAGGCCATCCTTCGTCTCTTGATCGGTAGCCCCATCAGGTGCTTGAGGGAGGCCAAACAATGTCTCAAAGAACGGAGAGGCAAGGGAGAGGAATAGCTTGAAGACTCGGAACTCAACTCCGTCAGCCGATCGTAAGATAACGTCTGCTTGAGGATGGTCAAATGGGGGAGAGGCACAAGTTGCCATATCTGAAGTACTCTCTATTGTCATTAAATTGACACATCATAGCTAGCAACTTGAACGCACTAGGACAATACGAGTGACGGACGTTGGCCGCTGCGAGAGAGAAACTGCAATATTCGGTCTGAATCCAAGACTTTGACGTAGAAGTGAGTACCTGTGAGAGAAAAACAATAGACTACGGAGACGTGAGTAAGGATCGAGCATGATAATAAAGGTAAGGATTTCACCTTAGTCAGAGTGGAAAACACTGAGGTGCAACACCGCAGGTACGGACTACTATATATTGGCCTTGCTCAATGGTTGGTTTGTGACATAGTCAAAAGTGAGATTTGCACGTTTCGCAGTTGCTTCTAATTCGCAGAAGCAGGTTGCGAGGATATCTAGCCAGCAAAAGGTGGCACCGGGAAAATCCGACAAGAACAAATTAGAATAGAACCCAGGCAAAGACCTCTGGATCCTAAGTGCCAAAGATTTGCAAGATAGATCAAGTCATGATCATGCATGATCAAGAATGCTTATTACCCGGAGCGTGTGCCAAATGAATAGACCCTGGGTAAGCCCGCACAACGCTAGTGGTATGAGGGATAGAGTTACAATAGGTCACGTGCGTACTACACGGCGCTTACAAGTTATAACACTGTTAACAGTGCATTAAGGAACTTTGGTGAACCTGTCCAAGTTGTGTTGTCAAAACGCCCTCGCGAACTGTGGTCCATAGGCGTCTTCGAGCTGGGGGTACAGTAGAATCAACTTAGCGGTAGAATGTCACTTTAACGAAGTACTGAATGGTCATGGAATGATGCATTCTAGGTTCAGCTTTAGTATATCCTTATACTGGTTAGATTTACCGCGGCTACGAGTGCCATGTTCAGTTATAGAGTATATTTATATGTGCACACTCACCTTAAATAAGAGAACATCAAAGCAAACTTCTTTTAGGATGGTGCGTGCATATTCTATATGTACGTATTGCAGTCGTCGTAATCCGTCAGCGCGTCAGCTTCGACATAAAAAGAAAATACACACATCACTAGGTCACGTATTTCCTGGCATAGGGTGTTGCCCTGATAAATAAGATATTAAAATAAGAATATAACAAACCCGTCAGCTTTCTACCAGCGGAAAAAGGCTGCATAAAACACACCAGCTTCATGGGCCAAGGGATGAAACGTCAAGGATATAAGTTTCTTGTAGATAAGCACCATTGTTACAATATGATTGGTGGTATTACGAACCTCGTTTTCCATTACAGGCCGCAGGTGACGGCGGGCTTCGCATGTTTGCAAGCCCATAGTTGACGCGAAAGGCTGCGGACGTGGTAAACGCTCTAGTGAACTGTCCGAGTCCATTGCGCGAAGGAGTTAGTCGGTTGCTGACTTGGACATATAGTAGCTCGGTCCTGAAATGACTCTAACACCCGCCTTGTCGAGGCAGGGCGAATGGCCTGGCGAATAATTTGAGGCAGTTGAGAGAACCTGACTAAAGATGTGAGTTACCCATATGATGGAACACAGTCATAAGCCAAATAATACGATAAGTTGTTCATCATGACACCATAGTAAACGAAGTTCATGTTTATGAACTTCCCATGCATGATGTGGGTCGTCCGTTGCCGGTGATCGTCAACTGCGTTCCAACACATCCTCGCAGATTAATGATTTCCAGATACCCTGATACTAAATTCAAGGTTAATGAACGGCGGCCGCCTGAACCTCTCACGGATGAAAAGACAATCAAGTTCATCATAATCAATCGATCAGATAGTTCCCGACTGAAGCTATTCATTACGTTCCAAAAACCCGACACCGCCTGCCCTCACCTTCCCTATGAAGCTTTCGTACCATCGAGCAATGACACCCATTGAAACAGTACTGTCAGGGCCTACATTTGTTCCTGCTGGCACGAAGCCCGCAATATAGTTAAACAGGTGCCTGGCTATTTTTTCTGCAAGCACTGATGGATCTGCAGGTTTGGCTATTGATGCCAGTGACGACGTTGGTGTTGAGGTGGGAGTGATATTCATAGCGTTCTGGGTTTGAGCTTGGGGGAGAGCAGCAAGTTGTGCGGCTATCGCTTCAAGAGGTTCTAATGCAAATCCAAGTATAGCGGTGACTTGACCGGGTGCAGAAGACAAAGTTGCGGATGTAAACGCAGAAGGGGTTGATATTCCCGATGGGGGTGCTGATGTGGAAGAGAAGGCGGACCGAAGGCGGAATATGGCTGATGGTTTATCGTTCGAGAGCCTGATATTCGCAGGTAAGTTCAACGATCTTGCATTCAGTTGATGAAAGGTAAGCGCACATCCCAAGTACTTGTGAACCTTTTCCAGGCCAGAAAAAGTGGACGGTTGCGCCAAATCCATCAGGGAATGGAACTACGTTGTGGATCAGCATGAGATAAGTCATTCAACGGAGGGATGAGTACGAAAGACTGACCCGTACCAAGCAAAAACACGCACACATGATTCACTTTCTCAGCGGCTGGGATCTCAAAGAGGGCATGTGTCTCATCCATCTGTTGCAGGTTGGTTTGCAGGAGACGACCAGCAACACAACAGCCGAACATGATTAATAGATGGTGATGAGCTTCAGATTAACAAAAGGATTGTATAAGCGCAGTCGACCGTAGTCGGTTGGTTGAAAAGTTGCAGTTTTGAGTTTGCAGCCATGGACGATGATGAAATGTGGACAGACTCGTGACACAACTCCGCCACCAACGTTCAACTAGACGTTTCCTGGTTGTTCCACTGACATCTACTACTACTACATTCTTTCATTTTCCATCGGTTTGAAAGCTTCAACAACGACAGTCATCGGGATCCGCTTACCGTCTTGGAAATTCTATGTGATTAAAAAGTGTTCTGCCCAAGCCGTTAGCCCAGCATTGTATGACGCCCACTTTTCATTGTCACAACTTTTGATCAAAAGATCAAACTAAGGTCAACGCAAGCCTAAGCGCTTCTTTTAATACAGATCTAGCCATCATCAAGACCTTATCTGTGCTGTGTACATTCCGGTAGTGTTACTTTCACCTACCAGACACTGCGGCACTGCTGATGCGGTGCTTTCGTTCTGAGCATCGGCGGTTCCCCGAAAATTTTGTAAGTTCATACCTATGGTGCGCCAAGGATCGGTTTCCGCGGTCGAATGGTGTGTTCCGCGGTCAAATTGTGTGCCATGATTGCCACAGTTACCTTGAGTCATTAACTACTGTGACTCATGTCGCAAAGTTGCAGCCATTACCATGGTCAAACTGGGTGAGCCGTATTTGCTAGAGTCACTCCTTGAGTCGCTTATGTGGTTGTGCATATGCACTACTTACTGACCCATGTATGCAAACTCGCCATGATGTCGCTGATATGTATCTCAGACTTTTCGGTTCAGCAAAAATATGGATTATGTAAGCTTCAGTATCGTATCCCTGCGTCCGGATCTCGCTTGCCCTTTTACGAGATTGTCCAGGAACTAGTCTACGACCGGAGGGGACCGAAATCTTTATCCCTCCGATCAGACGAGTCTAGTGGTTTCCTTGTCTAATCATGCGTGGTTCGCGGGAATGATTTACTTTCCCAATCATCAAGGGCGGTTTGCGGGATGTCCTACAAAGTTCGCGGGCATTATTGTCCTTTTCACGTTTGACCGATTACCGTACGGCTGCCCCACTCCGCCTTGTTTCAGCCTCTCTATGACACCGCTGCATGACGTCACGAGATTGGCAAAATGGAAGTCACCAAGAGAGGTATCGAGACCCATCGTACCAACGGTAACAGGAATTGGCCCGCGGATTTAGCCCAAGGCCATTCTCTCCGAAATAATTTCACACTATTTCACACTATACCTACTTGTCGCTTTCGCGGGAGGGATTCTTCCGGATGTAGGGGGGGTGAGATTAGTATCCAGGTAATGAGGCCACATTCGTACGCCTGCTCTGTGTGCAATTTGCATTTGACCGCACACCCCACATGGCCAGGGCCAGAGCCGACAGAACTCGAGGGAACCTCATCTAGATCGACAAGGTGTACATATCTTCATCATGATCACTTCTTTCCACGTGGTTCCCTTGGTGGCACTGATGGCCCATGCGAGAGCGTGCGAAGTGGCTGCAAGTGGACCTAGAAATCCAGTCGAGGCGAGATCTACAAACATCATAATACCAGCGCTGTGCTAACACGCGTCCAGAAATATGTTGTTGGCGCTTGCCTGATTCATCTCTCTGAAATTTGACTGCGTAGGCATTACTCGATGGTGGACTGGCTTCATGCTACATAGTCCAGCTAGTCCCTGACGTTCGTTGCCGCGCGCGATAAGGCGATATATTGATAGCGCGGACGTTGCAGGTGACAAGAAAGTGAACCAGCCTGACTTCGTGCGTTGTCCGGCCCCTGACACAATAACGGACAGGTACAAGGCGATTCAAATTGGACTCCTCGATGTTACGGCAAGCAGTGAGATCGGGCGTTTCTCAGTTAACTTTTGGGAAACACCGAATGTTTGACTAAATTTCACCCACGGCGGTGATTGATGATGAATGATCCGTGCATGTGGTCCTTGGATCTTATACTGCGCATACGCAAACATATGTGCATCCCGACAGAACAAATGTCGGGAAGCTGAAGAGGAAAGTTGAAGAATTAACGTCCCTGGTCGTCTGGAACTTTAGATCTGCAATCTTCGACTCGGAGCTAGTTTTGATTGAATGTACGTATAAATCTGCGAAATACTATGTTGTGCTTGCTTTGATTGTCCTTTAAAGCGTAGCTTGAAGGCGTGGATGGTACTCCAACGCATACGTGGACCGCAGTCCGTTGCAGCAGGGTCATCACACTGTTAGGAATGTATCTGCGGCAACGAGATTGGTTGCTGGGTGGAGAAGGAGACGGGTCGATCACGGAAATAACCACGTGGCCGACCGAAGACGGAGAACTAACAAAATCAAATGATTGCAACCTTGAACGGTACCGGCGGCCAGAAAGAAAATTACGAAACAATGATTGGCCAGCAATCTACAGCGACTGATAGGAGAAACCACTTGAATCCGCCCCCTGGTAGAAAATGACGGAGACGGCTCACGTGGGGATGTGCAAAGAAGTGAGTTTTTTTTATCTGAGTCGTCCAATTGAATTTGATATCCTTTCAGAGTCGAAAACTTTTGAAAACAGGAATTAGACTAAGACACCGATATGTCAACCCAAGTGAAAAAGCATGGAATTCTTCAGCAGAGCGAATAAAATTCATCCTCGGAACACATGTCCAACCTGAAGTGCGGGCCCTCGGAAGCCGTTGGATGGTCGCCAAAAAATTGATTTGGTTGACACGGACATAGGGCATAAGTAGTAGCCTTCCTTAACAAGATACGGTTGTACGAGAACTTACCGCGCTAACCGGTAATGGATTACCTTCTCATAATATTTGTGTGTACCACTTACTTGGTCTAACAAAACGGTGAGTGGACGCCGGTAGCATAACACATTCGAACCCACTGGGAGACACCCTTGGAGGCGATAGAGGAGAAATTAAAATTCTCCTCGGGCTCATACAAGCTGCTCTATTAATATGCGACATATGGACCAAGTGAGTGGGAAGAGGGAGGAAGTGAGGCCAGATTACACTGTAATAAGTATTAAATTCGCATGCAGTGAGACTAGGCTAGCTGTGACCTTGACTACCTACTCCGGTAGAAGATTAAAAACTTGAGACTTGAATTCGGCTTCTGACGCCACGACTTTCGCAAATAACGTACTACGGGCAGCGATTAATCGGTGAGTGATCTTGTTCAGAAAGCGGGGATGGACTTCAAGGGTCGCTCCTTCCGAGGAGAAATCAAGGGTCGAATCCTGAGCGTCGTTACAGCTCATCATAGCTGTTTTCTCGATACTCATTGGCTTGGCAAGAGATTGAAATACGGGATCCAAGTCTGTCCTCTTTCAATCCTTTTCTTCATCCTTCCTCTTTCATTATCATTGTGATGGCTATTCCAACTAATGCGTACTATTTACTAGACTCACCACGTTACGGTCTTGATCCGCCAAATAACACAAGCGCCAACTCTGCACGTTCTCATTCTGCCAGTGTAAAATCGGAATTATCCTCCTCACCTTATCTTGATCTTTCACCTTCTCCTCCTCACGCCTTTTCTTTCCATTTTCCATCATCTGCGCCAGCGCCTAATAGTACTGCGCAAGTTAATCATAATTTTACTACAACATCGAATACACTACCAGATCGTCCGTACTACCGCTTCGGATCCATGGCACACCCAGACGACGCCTGGCTCGGCAAACGCTCAGCAAATTCCGCTCTCGACTTGAATTCACTATCGTTCCCAGATGATTACGATGATGGCGACGAGTTGCCTGATTCCTCAAGGCTCTTCTGGCGCGCCCAATACTTCATCAGGCTATTCGGACAGAGTTGTTAGGAGAAGGAGCAGCAAAGGTATGGTCTCTGTTCATCCTAAATGTCTTTTTAACCCATGCCTTATCATATGTCAGCTTGCGATCAATGTCGCAAAAGCAAATGCAAGTGTGAGCGCGCAGGAGATGGCGAAGCTTGTAAAAGTTGCATCATGCTGGGGACACGTAAGTCTGCCTAATTCTACATGATTGACAACCTGCTGACCATGCTTTCTCATTCCTTTCTTCTCTTCGTCCCCTCTCCCCATTTCTGAAATTTTGCGGCTCCTCAACCGGTCCTTGGTATCCACTTGACGCCACCCTGATGCGGTCATCTTTCGTTACCCTCTTCACCCATTCGGTCCATCATAAATTCCCTTTTGTGACCTTCGCAACCACCATTGATGGTGACATTATGCCACGTGTGATTGGCATTCTGGAACATCGACGATCCCCTGTATCTGCACTATCGCATCTCTGGACAATTCTTGGACATATGATACGCTCTTTGTATTCGTATCAACGCCTTTACGCTTCATGCTTACAATGATCCGATCGCTCGCTCTCGGCATTTTCTGATCTGATTACGTCTATCAATTTGCAGCGTGTACATTCCTCGGACCTTCGCGCAAGCGCGGCCCCCCTAAGGGGTACATTGACGCCATCGAAGCTCGGCTGCACCAAACTGAGGCCCTTCTTGGTGTCCTCCTCGCTGTCGAGGCAGAGCATGGTGAAAGGTGCATCTTGATCATCAGTTTGTAAAAAAAATTATTAGCTAATTTTGTGCAGGTACGGCGAAGCAGATAGGCCACCTCCAGGCAACACCGCAGGTTTGGAATATGTATTGCATACCCTAAGACAGGTTAGTGTCTTGAATGAACTCCATGTTATTTTTTTTTGTGCATTTGCACTCCTGATGTTCACCATTGCCTCGATCATCCCAAATTCATTTTTCTTGTCCCGATGAATTCATTTTTACATGTGTTGCCAACAACCCACACCTTAACTGGACAAACATACTCATAAATTTACAATCAGGACGCTCTTGCTCGTGAGATTCTCAATCGTGTTGATTCTTCCACCTACGGTGTCAAAGGACGAAAAGGTGGCAACACCAAGCCACGCCCAAATAATGTCACTGCAACGGAGGGTAGTGTTATTGACATACAATCCACACAGTAGGTTTAATTCTTCCCTGTTCTTCAACAGCATTGAAAATATCATTTATACAGCCCTTCGAATGAATGGCAGGATCGTGTTGTATCTCTCCTATCGTCATCACTATCGCTTTCCCACCCGTCTTCATCGCAATCTCGCCCACCTACATCTGGCGCTATCTCCTTTAATAATCCGCGCACGATCCAACTTTCGCAATCTAGAACCTCCCCATCACTCTTACTGGACGATAATGGACGTCGTCAACGCCGGCGACTTGGTTCTTCATCTCCGGATCCCTCTAATCATTCACAAGCACAAGCACCTGCCAGTACGGATTCTGAGGATGAAGACGACGTGGTGGATGCCGTGGGCCAGCTCTCTTTGAACGAGGACGAACAAGTCCGGTATCACGGAAAGGCAAGTGGTCTTTACCTGTTGGGGTATAATGCGAAGGAAGGAAGCTCGGAATGAAGGCGGAATATGGTGAGCAATAGGTTCACATATATGTTGCATGAATGTCTCACACATCGCAGGCGCTTTCCCAAGGCTCGCGTCTGGCCACCGCTCCCTCCATCAGCCACGAGTTCGACGTCGCCCGTAATCCCCAGCATAAGTACGCTGACGAATAGCCCGATTGAAAACAACAGCCCTTTGACGAGTTTGTCTGTCATGGATAGAGATCTGAGCAGCATAATGCCTGACCTAGCTGCTCAGGAGCATTTATTGGATATATATTTTACTTATGTACATTCGGCGTTCCCGGTCTTACACAAGGAGGCTTTCTGGGATGGTTACAAGGCGTGAGTCTCACCTCACGATTCTCTTCCGATTGCCATTGACATCTATTTCAGGCATCAGAATCCATCTACAGCTGACACGCCATCGCCTGCGTCAGATGGTCACAGTTCAAAATCTCCGTCACCTTTCCACCGTGCTCGCCGTAATATTTCTCCGCTTTTACTCCTCAGCATGTTTTCCATTGCCGAACGCTATTCACCGTCTTCCTCTCTCCCACCGTCCTCTCCAACCCTTTCATCGGCATCATCGTTCCGGGAGCCGACCCCCATGTGGACTGCAGGTGATCAGTACTTTAACGTCGCTAAAAAACTTCTCGATAACACCTATGCATCGTCGTTGCCAAGCACCGTGCAAGCTCTTCTATTGCTCGGGTACCGTGAAATCGGCATTGGGGCCATGGCACAAGCCTGGGTATATACGGGTATGGCGGTACGTATGGCCCAGGATCTCGGTATGCACCGCGCAGCAGACGGCTGGGCCCGTGCGGATGTCGGGCGTTTGTTTGGACCCCGGGAGTTACAGGAACGACGGCGGATATGGTGGGGATGTGTCGTACTCGATGGATATGTGAGCACGTACATTGGAAGGCCACTTGCAATATTCGAGCGGGACTACGATACACTCTTGCCGGGCGAGGATGAGGTACGGAAACACGTTATATCTATTATGATGCAGTGTGTTGACAGGTATTTTAATTCTTTAGTCGGAGGAAATGGAGTTATGGACTCCTCATGAGTCGCCACCGCCTGATTCCCGCGGACATGGGTATCCGCCTAGTGCAGAGATGAGGTCCTCAATAACTGGACGCGTGTTATCTAGCTTTAATGCCTCTGCGACTCTCTGTGAGTGCCTTTATTTGACAATGCAGCACTACAGCTCAGTCTATGTTTTAGCGACCATCCTTTCCAAGCTTGTACAGTCGATGTATGCCATCCATCCCGTGACTTCTCGGCACGCTGAGGCGGTACAACTTGAGGAGCTGCTTAATAAGTGGTACCTTGACTTGCCCGAGCATTTGCAATTAAAGCAGGGCACGGTCGTTCCGCCCCATATCTTGACATTGCACATGCAGTATTGGTGTACAACGTTATTATTGCATCGCCCCTTGTGAGTATTCTCTCGTTTGTCTGATATTCCTTTGGAAGTAACTGGTCATGTAGCATAAGGAATGCATACCTTCTAAATAAGGGGTGAGCGCTCCGAATTTTCTCCGCTGCTGATGCTGATACTTTTTTAGAAAATCGGATAATGTGGATGATGTGGAAGCGTGTGCGACGAGCAAGAAACATTATGAGCTGTGCGTGGGTGCTGCAAACCACATCTCATCCATCGGTAAATTATTTTATCACCCATTTGCGAGCGATTTTTGACGTGAAATGTATCTAGTTTCGTCTTATCGGGAAAAATACAGTCTGCAACGCGCGCCCGTGTTTCTCTGCTTCTACATTTTTACGGCAGGCATTATGCATGTCACGAGCAGTACGTTACGATTTTTGAATTTTTTTGCCGATCGTATTCTCATCCTATATACAGCGTCCATCTTCCCAAATGACCCTCAATCAAGGATCGGTCTGTTCAGGTGCATGGATGCACTGCAAGACATGGAAGTCGTCTGGCCCTCCGCAGCACGTGCCAACGAGCTTCTTCGGGGCTCAAACGTCATGGCAAATCCTTCGAACTCTAGCCAAGCGTGCCTTTCATTTACTCCCCGGGATCGCCAGAAGCGGACAGCAGAGCATTCCATAGACGCCGAGGATGCATACGAACGTTCGCACTTACAGGCCCTACCCTCAAGCTCGCCTCAGATACCAGGATCGGGACAAGGGTACGCCAACACCTGGCGATCGACTCAGTTTAGCGGAACGTCGCATGACGTCGGTCACTCTCAGGAGTCTGGTGCGGGGCGACATGCTGACTTTGCCGGGGCACCTATCTCAACTTCGCCGCCATCGTATTACCCGTGGGCCTCTGATGGATCTTCATACCTCTCGTTTCCGGGCACATTGTCTACGTCTGTGCTTCCGCAGATGTATAGCACAGGCTTGGTCGATGGCCGACGAGTGGGGAACTCGCCGTCCTCGACTTCGCATCAAGGACAAGCGCGGTCGGCTGTGCATGGGAGTGGATCTGGTACATATACCAGTGACCAACCTGGGATTGGGCGGTATCCGCAATTTTGGAATGACTATACGTCGTTCCCTCAGATGGGGGTAGTTTATAGCCAGTCTCATCCACAGCAACAGCCGCCGCAACAACAGGATCCCATGTATATGAGCGGGCAGTATGGCAGTATTTACAGTGAGTGTTCTGCGCCACGAGGAAGGAGTGATGTCCTGACACCCTACACAGATAATCCTACATCTTAATCTAATCAAGTGGATTGTAGCGCATTTACCCGAACGGACACGAAATACTAGTAGACGACCTCTACTCTCACAATCTAATGTATTACATCCCAGACACCCAAATGTTTTTGTTTTTTTTTGCCGCAGTGCTATTCCCTCGTTGTATCCCTTCTATCTTCCTGCTTACCTGGATGTATAATCCGCTTCAAAAGGGCCTTACTCTTATGTCTTTTATGTGTTATATCCTTACTTTCCTCAGGCGCTTTGGTTGACATTTGCAACTAAATGTTATGCCGAAAATTTATATTGTTGTAAAGCCATCAATACTCAAATTTATGATTTGGATAGCGATGCATAACTCATACAGTGATGAGAACTTATGTGCGATAAAATCATGAGTACCGCAGCATGACGTCTATATATGCCTCGGGGCAGCTAGCCGCATGCGGGCGCTTAATCAACTTGTAGGGTGCCTGATATGTCCGTGGGCCACTGAGCCAAATATTGTCAAGGTTGGATCCTAACGCAATCCACTCTGCCGCTGGTCAACTCGCAGCACACTTAACTTTATCTATTCGCAAGCGTGCCAAGTATGCACCTTCACCGTGACGATGAGGCGAAAGAGTCCAATAACATTGAGCTCTTAATCACATTGATGGATGGAAGCGTGGACCATGAAGTTGCCAGGCGAGTCCTACGGAAATTTGATGGCGATGTAGAGAAAGCAGCTTCCGCCATGATCGAGGGCGACAGGGGAGAAGATACGCAGTCGTCGTTGTGGTCGTCGCACTCGCAGATGGAGATAAATCAGCCCAGACCACTGCCTCCTCCGGCTGTTCGCCCAAACTCACCAATAAATATCGACCTCACGGGTGATGATGACCACAATGACGAATTATCACGGGCCTTGAAAGCGTCACTCGAGACAGCCTCTCAAGAAGGTCCGATGTTTGGACCGAGTAAACGGCCTGCTGATGCCAATTGGGCGATGGTGCCTTCAAATGTAGGTCAGTCCGTGCTCCATGTCACTGCCTTTGCGTTGATGCCGTATTCAGCAGAATAATGTTCCTGCGGACGACCTGGATCGCGCCATACAAGCCAGCTTCGAGCAGGCTGATACTGGCGACGAATACCAGCCATTACCCCTTGATCAGCAATGGCGGAAGGAAGGCTGGTATGTCTCCAACTAATTCATCTCTTTCTACTAAATACACTCCAACAGGCCTGTGACTTTACGTCCAACGAAACACACGATGGTGTACGCAGCTTTGGTCCTGCACGCGCTTTTCTATGTTCCACAGATTCGTGAACGCGTTGCAAATTGGCGGCCAGCTCTGCCCGAAGGTGCAACGGAAGCTGAACCTCCAAAGAATGGGCCAGGTAAACGTGTTTTGTGTTGTTCTATAGTCGCTGCTGACAGTGCTTAAGAGCTCCTCATGTGGAAGCTCGTCGAAACATTCACCAACATGGATCTCGCAAAGCTTGTGGACCTGGACGCTCATGAGGTACTCGAGGGGTTCAAGCCTGAACCCTGGTCGAACCCGGCGCAACCTCCGGGCGAGCTATCTCAACGTGCGTTTCTTTGAGTTGGGTGTATGCGTTATACTCATTGGATAACCAGGATTCTTTGAAAAGGTAGCAGGTGCCCTCGACAAAGTGTTCACCCATGAATTTATTCGTACTGGACAGGCAAAGTACTACATGGCATCGACTGCCCTTCACTGTCTCACTGATATATAATGCGTAGACAGCGCATCATGCAGTTCCAATATGGGAACAGCAATTTTGATGACGAACCCGGAGAGCTCCTGCAAGACGCCTCCATTGTCCGTGTCGAAGCCCTTGGCCGGAGCGAAACGAATGACCTCATCGGTCGCCTTTCTGCACAGCTTTCCAATGATAAGGATGATGTCAAGCGCCAGGTTATTTTTGAGCCCTCTGAGGTGATTGCGTTTCATCTCGCGCGTTCGGGCACTGTCACGGGCGAGCGCAAGCCATTTAAATACCCGAAGCACATCTATCTCGACCAGTTCCTGAAGGAAAATGTTGAGCTTGCAGAGAGCAAGAGGGTGCAGCAGCGGGACCTTCATACAGAAATTCAAAAGTTGATGTTGCATAACAAGTCGTTGACGCACTTCAATGTTCGTCCTTTGCGGCTTGTTGTATCGTCCCCGGCACTGACCTGAACTGGATCTTAGGACAAAGACACCCTAACGGACCTGCGATCATCGATATACTATTACGAGAATGTGGCAGATGCAAAGGGTGACGACGAGCGTGCTCGGGTCACCCAAATTATGACCAACAAACTAAAGAGTATCCTCACTCAGGTAGAGAAAGAAATTGAAGGTAGCGCGCAGGTACTTTTGCTTGACGGGCTACTGACTATGCACCTCCCTCATAGCCTCGGACATCAACATCGCGAAGATGCGCGATCAAGCTACAACGCTCCTAGATTGCCCTGAGCTCCAACGCGCCAGAGTAAGTCGCCATATTCACGTCGCATCCCAGCACAGTGGTTTTTAATCCGTCGGTAGTATGACCTTCGCTCAGTGCTAGTCCACGACGGTTTGTATGGGAGGAAACACCTCTATTCCTACGTACAAGATAAGGGTATGTGGTGGAGGATAGAGGATACATCCATTAGTCAGGTATGCGAGACCTTCATGATGTACTTGTTGTGAAGTTCACACACGCCAAAGGTTTCCGAGGAAATTGTTCTGGGGGACTCGGTGGGCCTGCATCTCGGTGCAGGACCTTACCTTCTTCTGTATTCGAGGGCGTTGCCAGAAGGTGCCGAACTGCTGGACCTCCAGTGGCCTCCGCCGATCAAGGCATGTCGAATATTGTTCGCATGCCAAAATACTTACCTGATTTTTCGCATCAGATCGATGTAGAGAACCATAATCGTGTGTTATTGGAGCAGTTGCAGTGTTCAGAAGCGGAGAGCCATGTTAATCAGGAACACGTCTTAACCCTTCCCCATGAGGACCGAATGGAATCAATGGACGTTTTATGCTGACTTTTAACAATGAACATAATTGAATGCCGTCGTACAAACCGAGCAGCTAATGGTGGATAATTATAAAATCTGCTGCTGTAGCAAGGTACATGAGAATTTACGAGGTAAAGGGGAAAAGAAAAGGCTCTGTAGACGTTCTAGATGGGTCTCTATCGCGTCCATCGAGCAAGACGTGGCGTCGAGAGAAGGTAAAAAAACCATAAGAAAAAATATATAGATAAGGGCAATCACGGCCACTGCATGTCCATCAGTAAACCAGTGAGCCACAAGAAGTAGACAAGCACAACGTAAAAATGAAAGGGGTACAAGAACATCAATTTCATAAGAATTCAGTCCGTGACAGACTTCCCTAGTCGAAGCGCATTGCATCCAGCGACGGATTGTAGTTCGAGTACGGTGCAGCCCCACGAGCCCTTTCAGACTCTGCATAGGTAGTAAACCCACGGGTGCTCCCGGAAGGTCCGACGTGCGCCGGCGGCGATCTACTACTGGAAGAGCCACTCTGCCCCAGTAGCCTGGAACCCTATAAGATCGTGAACACTACAGATCAGTCGCAGCTTGTAACGGACAACCTCGGGAACTCACCGGTCCGGATGGAGGTCTCGTGGGTATACGACTTGACAAGGATGAACCAGAGGACGACCGACTCGGAGCCTCGGAGTAATCCATGAATGCTCCCGGCTGAGTGTAGTACCCTTGACCGCCAGTGCCCATCCCAGAGGCAGACGACTGGTTACGGATATTCGTCATAGCCATGAATTCAGGAAGACGTCTCCCAGCTGAAGGAGCGTTCGAATTTGAGTCAGCCTTTCTGCAACACGAACCCCTTTCACCAGATACCGCGAAGGTTGTTTGGGACCTTGCATCATTGCAGTGATTACCACACTGACAACCTTGACAACATCCGCAGCAGTCTGGAAGGCAAGCACAAGAATTACGAGGACATTTACACCGCCCGCCACAGCACTCCACCGGCGGGGACGGAGTTTCAGGTACCCGCGGTCTTCCATTCTGATAGGGCTGTGTTTGAGGCGTGGTCAGTTCATACGGGTTGAAGTTCGATTCCGAATTCGAGCCGCCCGAGCTAAGTGCGACCTGTCTGAGCCATTCATCAAATTCTTGAGATTGTGATTGATCAGAGGATGAGTCAATGTTAGGAGGCGGATTGCCTGCTGGTATGGACAATATGGTGCAATCGAGACAAAAGGCGCAGGTGGATGGATTGCTGCACGATGCGTAGGCAGCTCCGCCAGTGATTGGTGGATTGTTATGCAAGGTACATCCAGGACACATGCATGAGTC
Source organism: Suillus occidentalis (assembly GCA_016628085.1). Classification (NCBI taxonomy): domain Eukaryota; kingdom Fungi; phylum Basidiomycota; class Agaricomycetes; order Boletales; family Suillaceae; genus Suillus; species Suillus occidentalis. Next base: position 85,442 of record JABBWB010000128.1, read on the forward strand.
ACCACATGCACAGACAGAAGGGAAGGCCTCAGCAGACGACCAGGCATCTGGTACCGGTTGGGATTTCAGGGCTTGCTGTGGGGATTGGACCGAGCGTCCAACGAATGTGCGGGGATCACCAATCAATGATGACCCCTTCTGATCGTGAAGGTGATCCGAGTGAGTGTACCCGTAGGCGCGACCGTAAGGGCTGAAATCGTAGTTATGATGGCGGATGCTATGACCGTGAGGGACGCTCGAAGATGGATTATGTAAGGAACCATCGAGAGGGAGCTGCCTGTGAGCCGGTCTGGGAAGTACCGGACGGAGCTCAGCAATGCGTGCTAAGACGTGAGATGAAAGAGGAGGAGATAAGGATTCGTGGTGTTTTGAGGAGTCTGAATGAAACTTGTCTCGTTTAGGAGGCTCTGCACCGGAGAAGCGACGGCGAGAGGCAGGCTTGCGAGGGACACAACAATTGCAGGGGCCACCGGAGCTACATCTACAGCCAGTTGGAGAAGTTTCACCTTATTCAAAGTTAATACTGAAGATGATGGCGAGAAAAATATGGCGCTTCGGGCCTACCGCTGTGGTCTGAGTCGTCCGATGCCGGCAGCAATGTAGCTAGCGTTTCAAGGGCCTCGGGAAGGCCATGAGGAAACGCAGCAGTAGCTGGTAACTTCGGCGTCCCTAGAGAAAAAGAAGGGGCCTTAAAGATAAGACAGATTAATTTCAGTGACGAATGAGGCGTACCCTTCTTGCTGTGAGACGCCTCGTGGGCGCCGGGAGTGCCTTGATCTTGAGATCCACATGAACATTTGACGTGTACTTGTTTTGTTTTGCGTAGCTCTCTACAGTGCTCACACTGAGTGACTGGACGACCTTTTTTCTTAATTTCGAAAAGGGGACGATCCGTGTGTTTACATGCTGATGAGCGATGCCCCTTTATGCACGTTTCACTGCAAAGTGTTCATCTAAGGACAAATCATGGAGCTAAAGTGTAATGAAAGAAACATACCACGCATATTTCTTATCACTGACGAGAACCTGAATGGTAGATGGATCAAAAGACATGGCGATGAACACGATTGGTTGGGTCACCTACCATGTTTGTAGATGATATTGGTAAGAAAAAAAAACAAAGGGTAGTATCGTCCCGGACAAAATGGTGGTACTTCACCGCCCGTGACGTGAAAGTGTAGGCTACCAGGATATGAGAAACATTGGTACGAAGGCAAGAGGGTCTTTAAGGACCATAAAATAGGAAGAAAAAGACTGTTGACGAAGGTTGACAGGCCCGGAGTGTCCATCTTTAATCGACACTCCTCGCATCTCTTCTTTGCCACGAAATCCAAACAAAGAACAATAAACGGCCAAACATGAACTAGCACGACCAAGTTATGGTATCCGCTGATTGAGCTCTTTCTGCTACGGGACCGGTTGTTGCTGTATTTTGATTTTTCTCTGGCAACCGCTGAAACTTTCAACTTGAATTCCGTGGTATTCCCGTGCCCAATGTGCTATCCGTGTTCAACGTGTGCTAACTGTTCACACCTTAGTGTCTCGCGCGCAGCTCACAAAAGGGGCCTCCGTGTTCTGACATTCAAAAGTGCTGTCGTCTGCGACGCGACTCGGTAAAACGCGAGCCAATATTGATTGGCGGTCTTTTCTTCAATAATGTTGATCACAAGTTGATCATCATCTTACTCCTCATGAAACTTCGTGGCGATGGCGCGCTACTTGACTCACGTCAATGTCACTGCCACCCTGTCCGCAAGTTTCCAATCTATCATTATCTGCCATCCTCGCGGTGGTTCTATTTGCCTTGCAGCAATGTTGCACTTTGTTGTGCTTTGGGCGCGTGCCAGGGGTGGCGGCTGCATTGGCGTTCTAGCGAGCTGGGATAGAAACCTGTGACACCTGGAATTTGACCCATCGGATATTACCTTCTTTTCACTTCTCGAACTCCCATCTACAGGCATATACATGTAGGTACATCACATCTTCGAAGATTGTTGTCAAAGAAGAATATTCTTTACATGCAGAATTTCCAAAATGCAAATGCGGTTATGACATTCCGCAACAGTGAGAGTATCATAGGAGGCGTATGGTATCACGAACAGTTGGATAATTTTATGATGGCGCAACTTCATCGGTGTCCGCGGCGCGCTGCTGTCTTCTTGCCTTTTTGGCTGCATTTGCTGCCGCAGTTTTTGCTTTTTTGGCCTCTGCCCGTGCTACCTTCTCTTCCTCCTCTTTCCTCTGAGCCTCTTCCTCAGCTTTACGCTTATCTTCTTCTGCTTTGGCCTTCTGTTCAGCAGCGGTCATTCCGCCCTTGGTTTTCTTCTTCGCCTCCCGAGCCTCTTTTTCTTCCTGTTTGATCCGCTTGATTCGAGGGTCAAGATTAAGGGTCAAGTCCACGAGATTACGGAGACGAGTAATATCCTCTTTCTTTCGACGAGCGCGCTCAGATTTGTTCTTTTTCTCAGTGTACCTTTTATCATCACGGCTGCGGGAGAAGTGCATGAGTTGAAAAGGCACAACCTCGTGGTTCCTATCACTTACTTATCACTTCCTTCATTCACCTCCTTGTCTAGGTATTCAAATGATCGCCAGCTGTCAAAGTTGTACCAGAAATCATAGAAGGCATGGACGTCCTCTTTCGAGTCATCGTTCTCGCCCAACATTGGAACAGGCGTTTTCTTGCTGAATCGTGCCTCCCTCTCGAAGATAGGCGTGAATGTACTGAAGAAGAGCGCAGTGTCTTTTTCTCGGCCTTTGAAGTCAGAAACAGAAGGATCATCCTCTTCGAGGGACATGCAGACGGGGTCGACAGAGTCGAATTGGCGCCGCCGCTCAGGGTTCGTGAGAACCTCGTTTGCTTTTTGTATGCACTTGAAGAATGCATCATCGTTCGTGGTGTGCGATGCACCGGCTTTCTTGTCTGGGTGGTGTTTTAGAACTTTCTTACGATCTGTGGAGTATCGATATGTCAGAAAGTCCGAGGATACCTAGCAACGCCACATACGGGCAATCTTTATCTGCTCGGGCGTCGCCTTGAATCGCAGGTGTGACAATCCGAGGACCTGATAGTGGTCTTGTTTCTGTAAATGATATCTAGAGTTTAGATCGCAGCAGACAAAACCCGATATGCATACCTTCCACTCCTTTGCGTCAAGCAGAAGGAGTTCAGGGGATTCTTCCTCATCTCCGACGCCTAGGTCATCCTCCCCATTCAGGCCATCAGCATTAAGTAACTCGAGGCGCTTCCGCTCCTCTTCGAGCTGTTTGTCATACTCTTCAAAGGTGAAGTTGTTAAGTGTGCGTTTTATGTGAGCCAGGTAGGCCGCGCCTGCAGGAATGAGCCTTCGCTGGACAAAAGCTGTGTGAATGAGAATTTGTTGTCAAGTGAAATATTCACGACTAGAGACTCACGAGAGATAGAGGAGGCTGATTCCAAGGGCGGAGTCCAGGTTGGAGGTAGGGAAGGTAGTGTAACTAGCGTCGCCATTGCCTGAAGACTTTTCACTCGAGAGCAGCTGTAGTAGTGGGACTTTGATGGACTGCAAAAAAGTTTGGATGGTTATGTAAGCAGATCATTGTCACTACAGACAGCGCCGGGTGGTTGTCGAAGTGCTAATCAATGACTCTGCCCAGCGCCATCAAGGTTGTCCGTGAATATTTGAATAGTTGCGACGGTCTTACACGCAAGTATCCTCCATGGGGAACGGCTTTGTCGCTCTAGGCGTAGGTATGCGAGACCTACGTATCACTCCCTCAGTGGTCACTGGTAGCCCAGCAGGCAAGTCATCTCCCGAAGTTTGGGGATACTGATCGGCTGAATCTCAACCAGACAATCGAGTTTCGTGCGCGTATTGACACGATATGACTCAGATAATGCAGCATTGCTCTAGCCTTTCTTCCGAGTCATTTCATACTTCCGAGTCGGTGGTCTAGGAATGTCGACAAGATTTTCGAGGTTCAAGGGCAAATCCGACTGAACGTACAATCGCGTTCATCTACATCACTCATGTCCTCTGCTCTGCATTGAATGTTCAATGTTATTGCTCCATGCGGGACGCCTGGTTTGGGGTTGAATGTCCAAGTGCATGTCTGGTCTTACACGCGTCTTTAAATGACATCATAGATCGCTATGGTGAGTTTCCTGAACACATGTGTCTTGGTGCTATCAAGCAACTTCGAGTCCAGCCGAGCAGTCTGAATCCAAATTACTTTATGACTGTTGCTTCCCAAGATACTTGTTGCAATCCAGCCTGGGGAAGATATGAATAAAAGACCGCCTTCTGTCGTTGAAAATCTTCATCCGCCGTCTTCACTGTCGACTGTATTCCCAACGTTCTTTCTACACTTTACGCTCTTTATTCACATCAAGCTTTCAACATGGTTGCTCTTCAACTATTCTACGAAGGACGAGCTGGTGAACGCCTGATAAGCCAGCCAGTAAGTATTCTTCATATTCGTTTCTTATCATCCATCCTGACGCCTTCAAGGTGAAGTCCTTGTCCAAGGCATGGAATAACATTAAGTCGACCAAGAACTCCTTCATCAAGTTCAACCGCGTCCCGGTGCCCAAGTACGACGTGCCCCCCGTACCGTCTGGTGGTCACGTTGTCACCATCGTCGCGTGGCCCTCTAGTGCAAGCATCATGATCTCTGCAGCTGGTATCCTTCCACCTGTCATCACTTCCACGGAGACTGAGGCGCTTGAAGGAATTGACAATGCGTACCACGACCCAGGCGTGCTCGACATCAGGAGAAGGATACTTGTCTTGGACTTCGTTGAGTCGTTCTTTGCCAGAGACCACAAAGTACGCACAATTTCATGACTGTCGGTGGTACTTATTCATGAGGTGTTGTAGGCGATGGACATCTTGAGCCCTATCCATGCTACCAATCGCATGGTGCCAACCAATCAGAACATGTCTGGCACAACAGTTCTCAACACCTCGACGGGCTCCACCAACGGAGTTGTACCGCGATCCTACTTCAAGAATGAAACAAACCTCAGTGACTTCATCGTCCATACAAGGCTCGGTGCTGGCGCGAACGGCGTCGTTTACCGTGTCGAAGACAAGATTACGAATAAGACCATGGCGTTGAAAGTCATCAAGAGGCAAGGCGCAGCTTTATGCGACCTTCAGCAGTTTCGAGTCGAGCTAGATGCCTTGAAACGGGTCATAGGTGATGCTCATTGTATGCAAGTCGAGGCAGGCTTTCAGGACGCACAATGCCTCTACCTAGCTCTTGTGAGTAATCACACGTGCTGTGGTTGGACTAGCTTATGCTTTATGGCAGGCGTTCTATCCAGGAGGCGATCTCCATGACGTTATTCGCATCTATCCGCGCCGGATTCTTCCAGTCGAACAAGCAAGGTTTTACGCAGCGGAACTTGTGAGTTTTATCTTTATGATCGTGATCTGCATTCTGACCAAATTAGCTTGTTGGTGTTTATCATCTCCACTGCCAAGGAGTCATCCACAGGGATCTCAAACCGTCGAATATCCTTATCGACTCCCATGGTCATCTCGTAATCGCGGATCTAGGTTTAGCTAAAGTATTCACGCTTGACGATCCGAAATCGTTTTCTCCCTATAACCCCACGGGGACTTTCACCAGCCTATCACAAGCTCCCTACCTCGCGAGTTCGCTCTGCGGTACCGCAGAGTATATGGCGCCGGAACTTATTCTGGGTGCCAAGTATGGTTTCGCAATCGACTTCTGGGCGGTGGGTGTAATGTTGTACGAGATGCTCGCAGGGAGGGTAAGTCTTAGGATTCTTCGATGGATCATCGCTCACTTTGGTTCAGACTCCCTGGGCCACGGTTGATGGTCTTCACATGGCAGATGGCATTGTCGGCTTTGAGCCTTTCTTTGTTAATGATTTCCATCCAGAGGCTCGGGATCTCTTGCGTAATGTACGTCTCACTTGGTGTTTGTTCATTCAGGGTCATTGACGTTTTCCACAGATGCTTCAGAAGGATGTCGAAAGTAGGCCTTTGTACGAGGCTATGCTCAATCACTCATTCTTTGCGTCGATGTATGAGCCAATTCTGATTATTCGATCCTTGTGCTAAAATGGTTTAAGTGACTGGAAGAAAGTCGAGAAACGGACCCTTCCTCTACTTTGCACTCCTGTGGTTGAAGAAAAAGACATACCATCCACGGTTCCGATCTCGCTTGCTCAATGTGAACCATCGAACGACCCGCTGCCCAATTTCAATTTCATTTCCCCGGTGTTGAAGCGCGAGCGTCGCCACGCTCAAGCCCTGTGGAGAATCAAGGCTAAGAATTGCATTCAGGGTCTTCAGAAAGTTACAACCAAGCTCTTCTCCCGCCAACTGGCACCGGAAACGAAGGGGCAGCAAATTCCTCGTCCTGCTTGTGCAACGCCTGGGACTACGTTGGTGGACGGCGACGAAACACGTGCTAATTGGGCTTCTGGGGCTGCCGAGATTTCGCGTGCTTCATCGAACTGGTCGCGTCGCCATTTCCTGCGTCGTAATGCACCTCTGGGCGAAGGCGTCTTCACAACCTCAGCCATACGACAACTATTCCGGTCCAGTCCCCGTGCGAAGCCTAGAGTCTTTCATCCGTCGCGTTGACCGAGGAGAGAGGCCTCGTGAGGGACGAAATAATTTACGCATCACTCCATTGCCTTCTCCTGCCACTGCATCGCCCAACGTGACCCTTGTCGCATCACCCACGCATCTGTCACCGAAAGGACATGGCTCCCCGTCTCGAAGCTCGGGCTTCAAGCGATGGGTCAGCCGCCTCTGGCATCCTATTCCTCGTGCTCATGTGATGGTCGGGGATGAACGTAAGACCCTTGACCTCACTGCCTAGTTGTTGTCGCCGGACCCTTGAGGCTCTCCCCTGTTTCTCTGCTGGTCTTTGCCCTGGATCTTTCTGTTGCCTTGATCAGGCCCTATTCCCCTTGGATCTCTCGAATCTGCAACTGGTGCTTGTTCTGGTCTTTCATATACCCTGCTTTATCTGTCACCTGCTTTCCTCCCTGCTTTCCTGTCTTCGCAACAACTTCATATTTCTCTTTCTCGCACATCCTAATTCGTCCTTAGCGCCGAGTGCTACTGGTTCATCAAGCGCGACACCACTTCAGCGGATACTGTCTTCCACATTTAGCCCGGGGCGTTCTTTGTTACCTACTTTTTTCTTGTCCCCGTTCGCTGCCTGCGTCGGTGTTGAGTTGTGAGTATTCTTTAGGGTTGTTGTTGTTTTGTTCTCGCCAGGTCGCTCGTTTTACGTCTCCTCTTTCTTCGACCTTGGCATCCTTTGGCATGGGTCCCTATTTCCCCTCCCACCTCGCCCTTTCGACCCTTGCCCAAGAAAATCTGAAAACCCTTGTGCTGCGTTAACGCGCCGCAGGATGAAAAAGCAGTGCATGGCTTCGCACATCTATCCTTCCGTTTCCCTCCTTGATTTTATTTCTTTTTGTTCAGTCGTGGAAGACTGTATCTCCTGTTGTTTCAAGCTTTGTCGTCTTGTTGCGCTTCTTGCACGTTGTGTGTTCGACAATGGACTTGTTTTATGTTTCTTTTTTGACTGGAATGTATACCCCTACTTTATGTATGTTCATTTTACTTGATTTGCCTGAGATTGACAGTTGTGGCAGCAATATTAATGGTACTCCATAGTGTGAAGTGTAAGCATCCTACACCATCAGGTACACATGCCATTCCAAAGTAGGCAGTCCCTGTCATAACAGTCATTCACAACGGCTGATGCTGTTCTCTATCTTGCAGACATTGATGATTCTTTTCGAGCTGTAAGGTACATCTCTGCAAAATCTTCTCGTCATGAAAGTGAACCTTGTCTGACATGATTGTTCCAGAAAAGCACATCAGGATTCAGCGCAGACGTCAAGATAATCTATGTATATCCACTTTAGCCGCCGCCGGGACATTCCTCCATTCTCCAGAACTTCTTTTGACCTACGGCAGGGACATTAAGTCATGATGGTGCCTTTCAAGTTCTTGCGGGTGGTCAGTTCCATTGTCTTGTTCGAATGTAGTAAGTTCGGTGATCAAGCGACCTATTGATTCGCGCGATTCAATCTGGGGTGAAGATTAGCCCTGATTGCAAAAGGCGTGTCGCCCGCATCTTTGTTGCTGAGGATGAAGATCGACATTCGTCATGGTCGATCTGGTAGGCCCCAGTTCTCTATACTCTAGTAGGCATTAACTAGTCGAAGCTCAACCGATTTAAACAAGCGATTTTCAAGCGACAACGAACTCAAGAATTTTACATGTGGTGAACTCGACCGATTCCGTATATCGAGCTCGTTGATGTTGACAGTTGGGTAAGAACTTTAATTGCATGCAATCTCGATCATGTGCTTACTCAATTGTCAATCAGTGACACGGCTTGGCATTCATCTTGATTCCTCGGCTCGTTGCCGACCCTCACTGTCTCGGACATCCCAGCATACCCCGGGGAAAACTGGTGTCAGGCTCTCATATGTCGTCATGGTGCAACAGATAGTTTCTGTTGTTCCCTTCCAGTGATCCGATTAATCTTTCGGATGGACGGAGCGCCAAGTTGCTGCAAAACGATCATCGTGAAGGATAGACCGCCCAGAATTATCAAATCTTGGAAGGCTTGAATATGTCACTCCCCTGGAGAGAATATTGGTGTCGTTGGGCGGCGCGCTAACGGCTGAACCTGTACAGCCGGGTCCAGATGGGAAATTGATGCGGGAATGCCTCAAGAAGGTATGCATGCACCTCGGTTGCTTCGTTCATTCTTTTTTCCCCTCCATCTGCCGTCCCTCAAAGTCCCGTGCATTCGTAGCCAGTGTACGCCCACCACTTTCCCGCTCCACATCATATTGGTGACTACACCGGAACTCATGACTTATGCTTATGGTGTAGCGCTATGTGTAGCGCCTTATCACGGTCCTCCATTGCACGCCGCCACTGCTCCTGTAGGGAATACGTCCCGCATCTCCAGCAGGTGCAGGTGCTGCACACTGCTGCAAGTACCATGTGCAGGCCCAGTGTAGGGGGGTTCTACGAGGAAGGCGATGCAAGTGAACAATGACTGTCTGAGCCACCATACATGGAGGTCTCAATGTCAGGCTATTACGAGGTCTAACGGACTGCTGGCAGTACTTACCCGCGCAGGCATGCGCGCCCATCGAGCTCGGTAGCTTCGTCAGTCGCGTCCATCCATGACGAAGCGTTTTAACGATGATTGAATCCCAGATCATATGCGTTTCATGTTTCACTATCGTCTGTTATCTCTTCCATGCCAGTAACCGCAGAAGCAATAAACAGACGGAGTACCGCATCATCACACAACTCCATCAGACTACACTATCATATCCCTTCCAAATAATATTTAGTATGCTTAAAAAACGACTGATGGTGCTCCGCTCCAGCGCTCTCAATCAACCCCATCTCCTCAGTCGTCAACTCCGGAACGTCGCATGTATCAACATACTCTCTCACTCTCTCCACCTTCGTCGAAGTCCTGGAAGATAGATTCCAATGAACCTTCTATAGTGCAGCAATGAACGAGAACGTACGTGACGACTAAAATATCATGCTGCAGCAACCACTTGTTGAGTACTTGGCCGCTCGTCACCGGTTTTCCCCACGTGTCCTTAAGCCGTGCTTTGATTTTCTCGATGACAGGATCCAGTGGTCCCCCTGGTGCACGAAAAAGAGGCGAAAGCCCACCATACGAGGAGGTGACAATCCCGTGTTCTTTATGCACCTTGATCAAAGGCTTCACGAAATCCCACACATACGGGTGGATTTCGAGCTTTGAACGTGCAGAGGGTCAACACTTGCTTTGACACTATTACTAACATACCGTGAAGCGTTCGACTCACTTGATTAACAGTAGGTAAAACCTGTGCACCCTCCATAATCTCCAACAAATGCCCCACCCCAAAATTTGACACCCCAATAGATCGCGCCAGCCCTTCCCTCTTACACTCCTCCATCACCTTCCACACTTCTTTCAACCCGCCCCCGCCCCCATCCATATGATCGTTGGGCGCATGCACTAGATACAAATCCACATACTCCACAGCCTAATTTTTCCAAAGACTTATAAAGCGCCGTTTTAGATGTATCCCCAGGGGTCATCGGCGCATACTTGGTGCTGATGAAGAGCTCTGAGCGCGGGACAGTAGACTCGGAGGCTTTGATAGCAGCTCCTAGGACGGCTTCGTTCTTATACCTCTGTGCACCGTCAAAAAGTGTGAAACCGATACTGATGGCGCTTTCAAGAATGGCCATGATTTGGGCGTCTTGGTGGTGCAAGAGCGTTGTACCGGTGCCGAATGAGAGGGATGGGATTTGGGTGCCGTCATTGAGGAGGAGTGTAGGTATTGGCATATTAGTGGTGTAAGTGAAGTGGATGTTGATGTGGAGAGTAGGACCGGGGATTGGGGTGACGATAAATTTACTTATACCCTGTGACTAGGTGGCAGTATCGTCATGCTGTGAAGTAATGGTCCAGGAGTAGGTTGTGGGGACACATAGTGATGTACTTATTGATGCCTTGTGCCAGTGATCAGGTGGCAATCCAAGTATCAGTATTCGATTGGTCTCGCCACGTCTTCCCGGAGTAACAAATCAGACGGAAACCACATAGTGCCTGCCAAAAAAAATCGAATTGGGACGGTACTAGGGTATTAGTCCGCAAAAGTCCTTGTCAATCGTACGTGAGTTGTACAACCGAGATGTACGGCTTTCTTTTGGCCTTGAGACTCATCAGAACAGCACTCAATATTCAGTTCTGATCCTCCACGAGGCTCTTCGTAGCCCTCACATCCGCATTCACCATCTCCTTCACGAGGCTATCAAAGTCGACTTTGCGTTTCCATCCGAGGACGCGTTCGGCCTTAGCGGGGTTACCGAGCAAAAGGCTGGGTACAAGCATGAATACTTGGAGGAAAAGGTAAGATGATGTGAAGAGGACGTACTCGACTTCCGCGGGACGGAAATACTGCGGATCGACTTTAACGACCACTCGCTCGGTCTCCGCATCATACCCCTCCTCTTCTACGCCGGAGTTACGCCACCTAAGTCGACGACCAAGTCATGTCAGACGTCAGGAACTGATGTATTTACCTGAGGAAGGAGACGGTACCTTATTGTCATTCCAACGATTGCAAAGGCCATTTCGACAAATTCTCTCACAGGGTGAGTCTCTCCTGTTGCGAGGACGAAGTCGTCAGGGGTGGGTTGTTGGAGCATGCGCCACATGCCCTCGACGTAGTCCCTAGCTGTCACAACACTGTTAACTAAAGAAAATGAAAGACAATCGAAATCGTACCATGTCCCCAGTCTCGCTGCGCATCGATGTTACCGAGATACAAACAGTGTTGTTTGCCGACGCTGATATCGGCGACAGCCCTGGAAATCTTCCTAGTAACAAATGTCCTCCCTCGCCTCGGGCTCTCATGGTTGAACAAGATCCCGTTACACGCATACATGCCATATGCCTCACGGTAATTCACTGTGATCCAATACGCATAAAGTTTAGCGACACCGTAAGGGCTGCGAGGATAGAACGGAGTTGTTTCGCTCTGGGGCGTCTCGACAACCTTTCCATAGAGCTCTGAAGTGGACGCTTGGTAGAACCTGGCATGTTTCTCGAGCCCTACTGTGCGGATTGCGTCGAGGAGACGAAGGGTACCGAGGCCATCCACATCGGCTGTGTATTCCGACATCTCGAATGAGACTTTGACGTGAGATTGGGCGCCTAGGTTATAGATCTCGGAAGGAAGTACTTGGGCGAGAATATAGACGAGGTTAGTACTGTCGGAGAGATCGCCGTAGTGGAGTTTGAACTTGTTGGGGCCTGGGGAGTGTTACGGTGTTGGTATGGGGGTTAGACGATGATGGAGGTGCGTACGTTCATGTTGGTCTGCGTAGAGAGACTCTAGACGACCGGTGTTGAAGCTGGAAGAACGACGGATTATACCGTGGACTTCGTATCCCTTCTCCAGGAGAAGTTCTGCACTGTGAAGGGCATGAGTGGGGAGTTAGCAGACGAGGAAGAGACCCACAGATATGAACCATCTTGACCAGTTATACCTGTTTATACATTCAGCATTGGTAGTTACATGCCAGCTCATGCCAGCAGATGCTGGTTACGCGAGTCCAAGGGGGGCTGCTTACCTGAAAGTAATGCGACTTTCCTCTTCCTGAATTCCTCTGGAGATGGAAGGTCGAGCTTCATTAATGGTGCAGTGTCTGAAGGCATTCGTGTGAGTGTAAGTGATCAGGTGCACGGTGACTGCGGCGGTATTTATGGAGATTGGATAAATTATAAGTGCCAGTGTGGTATCGCGTAATGATAGCTAATTTGACGAAAAGGTAGATTTTACAAGACGCAAGCGGCTCGACAAGGCTTTAGAACACAAACTGCAGGCAGCGACGGGTCACAGTGCTCGACAGCGACAAGCAAAAAAAATAACCGCTCGTAGTTCACCGACTACCGACGACGGGGATCGAACCCGCAACCTTTGCCTTAGGAAGGCAACGCACTACCATTGTGCTACGACGGCTTGTCGAGATCGATCGACAGGTTTTACAAGTTTGTGCTAGCTACAGTTGTCTGCTTGCTGTGTTTAACCACGATCTGCACAACCTGAAAGTTGCAAAGCTAGGGCGTGCTGCAGCCTCCCTCGACGTTGCTAATCAGCCTGGGCACAATCACAGCTATCCGGGCCATGTTGCTCATGTTCATGCCCTCCCGCCTCACGAACTCAATCAAGTTTGCAATCTTCCCCCTCTTCCATGCATCGCTGATTGGGTCGGCTTCAATCATGCCTCTCTTGTCTGTCAATTGCACCTTGATACTTGGAGCTGTCCGATTCACGACATTCAACTCGGCTGGACATCGTCCAACTGGATATCGTATAAAGCCGCCCCGAATCACGATTCATGGGATGGATGAGAATGCCGCTGTCAGACAGCCAGATTCGAGAGCGACCAGTATCCTGACAATGGGCAGCATGACATCGTCCCAGATCTTCCACAAGAATGCGGGTCGATACCGGCGAAGAACGGGCAGCAGTTAAGTAACAATACAACTGACATCATCTTTGAAAATGGAAATTTTCGCAGTGTTCCCAGCGCTCCATTACCCGTCCCCTTGAAATTCAAGGACTCGTAACATCAATACACGGACTCTTGTGATTTTCTGAACGGTGGTCATCCTCCGAGTGGAAAAGTTCACACCAGTAGAGAACCAATAATCAGTATAATTGATTGATATCATAGCAAAGCCGCTGCAATACAAAGGATGAGAGCTATCCCACTTTCAGAACTCCTGGCGCCCCTTCACCCGTACCCTTAAAATTCAACCACTCCTCATAGTACACGCACTCTTGTGGATTAGTAGGCCCCTTGTCGCGACAGAAATCGAATACTGGACATCTACCGCATGGAGCTTGGGACCATCCCAACGCTACTCGCTCTTGGCGGATGGCTCGGTAGACGAAGCACCTCCAATGTTGGTGTCGTCATCTGCCGCCGGAGACTCGAATTTAGCACGTTTTGAGCTTGAGGATGTTTTCTTCTTTGCCTTTGTTTTCGCCTTCTTTGACTTTGACTTTGATCTCGATTTCGAACGATGATCGTCAGAGTCGGATTCGGATTCAGAATCATCGTCAGAGGAATCATCCCGCTTCTTCCCTTTGCCCTTGCCCTTGTGTTTAGACGTCGAGGACCTACGATCACCACCATCGCTGCTCTCGCTCTCATCCTCTTGTTCCAGACCCTTCCGTTTCTTGTTCTTCCTACTTCTGCGATCCTCCTCGTCGTCGCTCTTTTCCTTCTTACTTCGTTTCCTCTTTCGTTTTTGCCGTTCCTCTTCTTCAGACTCGTCATCGTCGTTATCGCTGTCACTGTCTGATTCCTCCGTACGCCGCCGTTTCATTCTAGCTTGTTTCTTCTTTTTGGACGAGCTGCGTTTACGCTTTTTTCGAGTGGATGTGTCTGAGTCCAAGTCCGAGTCTGATTCCGAGCTAGATCCAGAATCTGAATTGTTAGAGTCCACTGTAGCGTCCCAAGCAGATGCTGTGAATGCGGGTAACTATAAACCAATCAATCAATCGGACAACGAGGGAGTGAAGCGAAGCAAGCAACTGACCTTTTCAATCTCCCCGTCCAACTCCAACACTCTCAAAAGCATCTCAACATGCTCAACGCCCAACTGCGTCTCTGTGATCTTGCTCTTACTCAGAAAATGCTGAATGTGCTGGGCAGATGGGTAGGAGGGCGCAGCGCTTATGGAATAGAGTCTGTAATCGCTTTGGGAGGAGGCTTTGGAGCTTTGTTTGGGGAAGGACTGGCAGAAAAGAATGGGGTGAGTTTAAATTGTAAGGAGAAGGGGAGGAACGTACACGGTCACGGACGTAATGCAAACATGCGGTTGAGAGGAGCTTGATGAATTCCGTGTCGAGTTCGTTGTCTGTGTACCATGGCCCACCCGTAAGCTCGACTGATGGTTCCAGGTGCGCAAGCATGTAGATCTTGCGGGTTGGGTGCTAGCGTAGCGTAGTGCGAGCATAAGAGGAAATGTGACAAAAACTTTGAATGGTGGAACGCACCCTGACGGCTTTGATAGCCTTCACGAGCTGCTTCTGAACAAGAGATTTGAGGCATCTGTCGATGACGGTTTGGTGCAGTTCGGTTTTGGCTTTGAGGTGTTTTGTCCAGATGCCTTTGCATCAGGTGAAATAAGATAAGTCTTGTCGTTTGATTGTAGAAGTTCAACTCTGTAGAACTTACCTTCGTTTGCGGAAGCTTGGATGTGACCGAGCACCATGGCTTCTTCACCACTCATATCCTTTTTCCTGTGTGCTGCCCATTAGGGGGTTCTCAGGGGAAACGCATTGTGAACATGATGCATACACTTCTATCTCCTTTTTCATTACAGCTCGGAAGGAGACAACGCCTGCTGCGTTAGACAGGACTTTGAGCATGCCCTTCCCGTTTACATGTCAGGATCATGAAAGATGCATCATATGGCAGTGCTCACGGCTCCCAGAAGGAAGTTGACTGCTGCAGTGCGTGCGGACACATCTGGGATGATCTTTTCAGCTTCTTTTGAGGTTAATATCTGATGTATGATTGGGAGCAACGATCAGTGTAGTACTTATGGGGGATGAGGAGAGTTAAGCTCGCCTTGTCTGTGCTGGAAAGCGCAGCTTGGTGGAGCCTTTGCTCTTCAGGGTTGAGTTTTCGCCCACTCATGGTGCAGAGAGCGACCTTCGATCGGATAAACGCAGGTCTATATGGTTGGACTTTCCGATATTCCGGACGGATTTTCAATGTCCGATTGGTTTCGGAATTATATTTGATGAGTAAACCCTGGTTACTATCGACTTGGGAGCAGCTTGAGCTGGCGTTGAGTACGAGCAGCTGACCGGGTGCAATCAACCACGTGGTTCATATTTTTTTTTTTTAAATACATTTGTATACCGCGTCATGTACCTAGGACAAATAGCGGTCGCAAGCTCTGAGCCTACAATAAAGTGAGTTGAAAAGTGAGATGTAAGGAGTAGGACTGAAGGTGACCGGGTCAATATTGAAATAAAAGTGTTTCTGCTGGTTATTGTAAGAAGGATCGAGTTAGAGATGCACAAAGATTAAAGATAAGTTAACCATGGTCTGCAAAACCGCCTGGGACATCCTTGGAGAAAGCATGGGATTCAGCAATGAATTTTGTGAGTGCTTCGAGTCCAGACTTGGTACCGAGTATGACAGGTAGAGAGAGTGTGCGCGAGGCAGCACGCAAATGGTGTCGGTAAGCATCGAAATTGGGACATTCTGTGAGTATGTGTGCGCGCGTTTGTTGAGGGTGGCCACATGGGCATGATACAGATTCAGCTGGGACGAAACGTGCATAGTACTCGCCACAAAAGAAGTGTCCAAGGAGAGTTTGGATGATGCGTGAGTGTGTTGCTCGGGTGCCGTTGAAAAAACGGTGAAAAGGTGAGAGTTTAGTGGAAGGGGGAGTGGTTAGGGCGGTGGCGGCAAGGTTGGTGTGTGAGCGTGAAGCCCATTCAGTGCGCCAGGTCTTAAGAGCGCGGGATTTAGCTTCATCAGTAAATTCACACATTCCTTACCTTCCTTTTTCGTCACTTATTTTCTCACACAAGAGCGCACAAGAACCATATCATCTCCTTGTCACAAGCTTCAACAAGTTCAAAAGCAGATCCCTTCCTCTTGTATTTAGCTTTTCTTCGCTTTTTTTCCACTTTTTGTGCACTTATTTGAGAATGTATTGCATTGCAATCATGATAGGTTTAATTTATATCCCCTTTTTCGCACTTATTTTCGACTTATTTGTGCTTAATCACTCTTGTTACAAGGAAAAAAAACATTTGCATTTCAACCAAACAAGACGACTAAGTAGGTAGCGAGAGAAATAAGTAGTAGTAAGTAGAATAAGTGTGAAACTAAAAATGAGACGGCGACAGAAATGAGACGGCAGCGACAGCAACGAGACGGCGACAGAAATGAGACGGCAGCGACAGCAATGAGACGGCGACAGTGTGGCAGCGAGAAAACAACCCAGGTAGTACCAGCTACTAGTAGTAGTAGTCAGATTCGAGATAGTAGTGAATGAAAACAAGAGCGAAGAACATTACCTCTAGAAAATGAGGGCTCGCTCATCCTCAGTTTCATCATCCACCTCCATCCGTGTGCCACGCCTCTTCATGGCAAGGCTCTGCGCGAGCTCCGAGTTGCGGTAAACGACTGAGTCTGGCAAGCGGCTGATAGACGTGATGTAAGCCCTGGTCTGCACGCCCCAATTGGCATCTGAAAACGCCAATGGAACACTACTCTCTTTACCCGTTGACGGATTGATGTGCAGCGGGGTCTTGTTGTTTCGGCCGTTGCCAGCAGTGTCGATGTCGCTCAGAAGCATCTGCCCATTGGCAAAAAGTTTGATGGCACGTTCCATCTAAAACACAGGGTGAGTCAGCTGTATGAGGAGGAAAAAAATACATGCCGCTGCCGTAACAAGAGCGAGAGCGCCCTTCGAGTGTCCCGGCAATGTGTTGTTTGTTCCTGGTATGTTGACAGCGCCAGATGTGGCACACTTGTGCTGCACAAGGACCTGCACAAGGAGGTCAGACTGGAATGGTCTGGACATCTCTCCGTCCTCTGAGATGTCCCCAAACAAAAAGCAGAGCCTTTCGAGCAAGCCTGATGCGAAATCTTGACGGTCCTGATCGGTGTTGAGGTCCTCCTGCGAGATCATGAAGTTAGCGAGTACAACGAGAGCCACATTGCTAATGCTATTGCGCCACTCTGACAACCGCTGGAGGGTCTACAAATAAAATGATCAGATTTACATCATGTGCGAAAAAAAAACATACGAGGGCGATGACAGGCCCGTCTGCTGTAACCGTGTGTGGAATCTTGTCTTTGTAGACCGCGTCCCAGGCTGACTGCAAGATAGGACAGAGAATGTCATCTGATAGCGTCCATACTTCAGATAAATCGCCAACACAGCGAATGGCAGTAGGAATGAACTCCCTTGCCCACTTGTTTGCCATCTGACAACCCTTTGGAAGATGCTTCTTCCTGAATGCAGAACGTGCAATTGCCTTGGAGGGAGTGGCAATAGCAGTGGCAATAGCGCGATGGGAACCAGTTATAGTGGTAGTGGACGATTCGGACTTCAGCCGTTTCGCCGGAGGGGCTTTGAGAGTGGTAGCAATGTTGGTCTGACAACTTGCAATCAGTTAAACATAGAATCAAGCAAACAACACAAACCATAGACGTCAACCGGTGCGTGGACACTGGTTCAAAAGCAGGTTCAGCCTTAATTGCGATCATACGGTCATTAGTGCTCTCCACGATTTCATCATCTGATGACAGCGACAATAAGTCGTCCTCGCTCAGAAGAAGTGGCTGTTTCCGCTTCTGGCTTGCAGCCAGCGACTCATAATCCACTGGGAAGGCGGAGCGGGAAGAGGGTTTTTGGGCGAGGGGTGGAGGTACAAGGTCAGAGTCATAATCCGCGGCCTGTAGCTCGTGACTGGCATCGGAATCGGACTTATAGTCCCCCAGGGAGGCAAGCTGTGGAGGAGGGGCGATGTCGCCAATACCCGAATTCATGAAGATAATCTGGTCGCGGATATCGCTGAGGACTTCTGCGTGCTTGGCATCCTCAACTGGATCAGGCTGCTCAGGTTCTGAGGTTGCACCATGAGGGAAAACATCGTCAAGTGCTTTGGACGCGATCTGCAGTTTTCGTTGAAACTACATCAAATTTGAATCTAAATATGATCAGACTCACAGTTAAAGCCTTTTTGCCTTTGAAACCAGAAAGAGGTTTGGTGAACAGCTCCTCCGAGTCGTACTCGTCCTCGTCAGCATCAGACGCATACAGGTTCGAGAAAGCAGACCCAGCATCGGGAATACTGATGGGTGTGGACGGGGGTGGAACATTGCTGCTGATAGTGCTCCCTCTTGTGAGCTTAGAGAAAGCGGAGCTAGTACTAGCACTGCGTGAGTGCGTAGTAGCAGCCTTGGAGGATGGCTTTGAGGCGTTCGTGGGAACAGTCGATATCCACCCCGGAACACGTCCAGCAAACGAAAATTTTTTGGGACTTGCAGTATCAGAATTATTTATTGCGACATCGAAGAAAAAAAGGGCAGTTTCAGTCAAAAGGAGACTCATAGTTACTAGGTAAGAGAAAGACTTACATATCAATCGTCTTGACGTTTGCGTCACGTGCCTTTGTTGATCCATCGATAACGACGCCAGCGTTTAACGCTTCAATCGCATCTCTCACCAGCGGTTTGGTGGCCTTTTTTCTCTGGGGTTTTGCTGCTACCGGCTCCTCCTCCAAGTCTTCATCAGTTGCAGGATGTTCAACATTAGCACCAGCTGCTAACTGTCTGGCTCTACCCTTTTGACCCTTGCCTTTGGCGACAACAGGCTTATCAGTGGCGACAATTTCTACTCCTGCTTGCCTACCATCCATAGTCGAGTTGGGGGTCTTCGAGGTTTTTGCAGCCTTCCCCACTGGGCGTGCACGAGGAGGCTTAGGCTTAGGTGCGTCAACATGGGCATTCTCTTGATCAGCCTGCATCTGTGCTTGCATAGTTGCAATACGCTGATAACTTTCCTGCACAGCTTTATGACTTGCCTCCTTTGCCTCCCTTTCGCGCTGGTCGTCAGTGGCCTTCTGAACAGCGGTACGTCTCTTTCCCTGACTTTCAATCACAATGCGTCCTGGATGTTGAGTTGCATTCTTAGGCCGAGTTGCCATGCGCTGCGCAACTGTCTTGGGCTGAGACATTGTGTCGAGGGAGGGATTTGGAGGCTGAAGAAAGTTGGCGGCGGCGGGTTACCGGGAGTTCAAGGTGAGTTTCATTACATTTTAAATTTTATAGTTGATAGCTGACTCTGAATAATTCACGGACCCTGCTTAATAGTCTGACGTACTTGTCTAAGTACTGTGAGTCTACTGCGACTGCCATAAACCTCCGGAGCATATATGCCAGCGCTTTTTCGGCAGAATAACAGGACCCACGCCAAATTGAAATACCTTAGTCTGGTGAGTATCAACATTTACTAAAACCTGTCCGTTGGTATATTGACGTGCACTGGGGATATTTCAGTTCTGGTGGTGAGGTGACAATACTCACCAAAACCTTTCCGGTGGCCCGGCAACATAAAGTTCACCAAAAGTTTCTGGTGGTGTGGTTACATAACTGTCCATGTAACCAGAACTTTGCCGCCCATTTTCATCCCGATGTGGCGCCAAAACAAGCAGAGTCTGGACCCGATGTTAGAGGCCGTTGTTGAACCCTGAAATTTTCCCTAGTCTCTGCTTCGCTAGCCATACACTGTATCAACCCGCACTCCTCATACCATGCCTGGAACTCGCCCTACTCATCGTTCCCTTCAGTTTCCATGTTTATCTCCAGGCTGTATGCGCTGGTTTCGAAACGCCTCAGGCCGCACTCAACACATGCATGCGTGCCATCCAGTTGCACTTGCTCAAGATTTTCTACCAACACCGCCTCAGTCGCCACCACCTCCTGGTTTCTCACCACCTCCTCCTGGTTTCTCGCCACCTCCTCCTGGTTTCTCGCTACCTCCTCCTGATTTCTCGCCACCCCCACCTGATTTCTCGCCACCCCCACCTGATGTCGATGAGGATCCAGAGTCAGAATTCACGGACGCGAGTGGGCGTTACTATCGTACATATCATTCGCTCCTCAATGGTAAGTTCCTTTCAATCATTGCCCTTTCATGAATTGTGACTCAGACACGCTCTTAGGACTGCCATGCACAGCTGATGGTGTATTTCTACCGCCCGGTACACCACCAACTCCTGCTCCACTGAAGTCTCCTCATGACTGGAGTCCATATCGCAGTGATGTTGAGTTTGCAACGGCAGAGTTTACCTTCAAGCAATGCCATATGTCTAACAAAGCTTCGGACATACTATTCGACTTGATGGCTGCACAGCTATTAAAACACAACGACTCCCCTCCATTCGCAGACCACAAGGATTTGCACAAGGTCATTGACGCTACACAGCTTGGCAATGTCCCTTGGCAATGTCTCTCGGTTCAATACGCGGGGGAACGCCCTGAGCACGATACTCCTCTGTGGATGGGCAAAGACTATGAAGTTTGGTACAGAGACCCTCGCGTGATGGCACACAACATGTTGGCCAATACCACCTACAAGGGTGAGATTGACTATGCGCCATTTCGAGAGTATGATTCGTCGGACAATACACGCCGATGGAAAGACTTTATGTCTGGAGATTGGGCATGGCAACAAGCCGTACATATTCGATACATTTCTTATAATTTGGGGCACACTAACATTTTATCAGGACGAGATATCAAAGGATCCGAACACGCATGGATCAATGTTCGTCCCAATAATCCTTGGGAGTGACAAGACCACCGTATCTGTGGGCACGGGTAATAACGAATATTACCCCTTGTATGCCTCGATCGGCAATGTGCACAACAATGTGCGACGCGCTCATCGCGATGCTCTCGTTATCATTGGTTTCCTCTCTATACCAAAAAGTACGTATATTAACATTCAATATTGTGCCCTTCATCTGACCTATTGCACAGCTACTAGGAAATATGCTCACGACGATTCGTTTCGTCTATTTCGCCGCCAGCTTTTTCACTGCTCGCTATCCGCGATTCTATCCACCCTGAAGCCTGCGATGACCGAGTACGAGGTCCTGCGTTGCGCAGACAGTCATTTTCGACGCATCATATTTGGTCTAGGACCTTACATAGCTGACTATGAGGAGCAACTGGTGCTATCTTGCACCGTCAAAAACTGGTGCCCGAAGTGAGCTCTTTCTTAATTCTACCTAACTTTTACTGACAATGTTTGTAGATGTCTTGCACATCGGGGTGACCTGGATGGCGGCGGTAATCTCCCACGCACTCAAGAGCATACAGATCTCCTCGTATCTGAACATATAGACTCAGATACATTGTGGCATGAATTTGGTATCGTTAGTGTTCTCGTCGTGAGTGATACTACCCACTCTCGTATTATGTACTTATTTATTTTGTACAGCCATTCACAAATGATTTCCCCCGAGCTGACATTCATAAATTGATATCCTTCGATCTCCTCCACCAGCTAGTCAAAGGCGCTTTCAAGGATCATCTTGTGGACTGGGTCTTAAAGTATCTCAAACTCACACATGGGACCAAACGAGGGGAAGAGATCATGAGTGACATAGATCGCAGGTACGTGAACTCACTCATCCATTCGGCATTTTCTAACAATCAGTCAGAATTGCTGCTGTGGCATCATTCACTGGGCTACGGCGATTTCCCGACGGCCGTGGCTTCAAACAGTGGACGGGTAACGATTCCAAGGCCCTCATGAAGGTTTTCCTTCCGGCTATTGAAGGCCATGTACCTCAAGACATGGTGCGCGCATTTCGCGCTCTTTTAGAGTTTTGTTATATTGCACGACGCGATGTAATTACCGAAGCCTCTCTGGTTCAACTCAATGATGCGCTCACTCGGTTCCACCACTACCGCAAGATATTCGAAACCACAGGCACAGTCCCTCACTTCTCGTTACCTCGTCAACACTCGATGACTCACTATGCGGACATGATCCGACTGTTTGGTGCCCCAAACGGATTATGTTCGTCAATCACGGAATCCAAGCACATCAAGGCGGTCAAGGAACCTTGGCGGTGGTCTAACAAGCACAACGCCCTGGGTCAAATGCTATTGACCAATCAACGGCTTGATAAACTCGCAGCATCTCGCCTGGACTTTGCTGCTCGTGGGATGCTTGTCGGCTCTGTGTTATCAAGAGCTGTGGCCACTCTCAGTAAGTTTTCATATTTAATCATGTCATTTTACTAACTCGATGTGTAGCTGTTGGCCCTGAAGATGAGCCAAATGCCCCAGTGATCGCACCAGAAGTCGAGGGTGAGGTTGACGATGGTGAAGCTGTTGATGGCCCAACTGTGCTCGCTTTTGTGCAGCTTGCGCGGACACCTCGTAAGTGATGCTCTCATGTGTCATCTTGAATACTCACTAAGGTTTTCATAGAACGAAAACGGGCACGGACTGTAATGGAGCTAGCAGATGAGGTCAATGTACCTCACCTGCGACTGCCTCATCCGTTACTTTCTGTTCTCTCAACTCCACCCTAACGATCCCCGCAGCCCCGAGGATGTCCCCGCTGCTAGCTGTCCTCGGCATGATGGCAGGCTTTATGTCTTTAATTCTGCAGCTGCGACTTTCTATGCCCCGAGCGATCCCAGCGGCATTGGCGGCATGCGACGTGAACAGATACGAGCTTGTCCACTCTGGCGGAATGTCGCTGCCCGTAATGATTGTGTGTTTGTCAACGCCAATCCAGACCTTGAAGGGATGAGAGGGCTCGAAGTCGCAAGAGTCAAATGTTTTTTTTCTTTCAAGTTTAATTGGGTCACATATCCATGTGCCCTCGTTCAGTGGTTCGACAAGGTTGGCGACTGTGCGGACGAGGATACCGGCATGTGGATAGTACGTCCAACTGTTCATGACGATGGCACCCCAAACTTCGCCGTCATCCATATTGACACAATTTACCCGCGCAGCCCACTTGATCCCTGTCTATGGTCCTGACTTCATTGCTGACAACATCGAGTATTTTCACTCCTATGATGCTTTTCGCTCATTTTATATTAATAAATTTGCTGATCACCATGCATTTGAGATCGCGTCGTGATCGCCGAACTTTGAGGAGACAGAGACGAAGATGACACTCCCATCGCACAACCCAATGACACGAAACGACGTTGTCATGCATTACGACGAATACACCAAGATGTACTAATGACTGCGATCTCGGCAAAAAGATCCATGCCAATGCCAATACTCTCTCAGGCGGTCAGAAGCGCAAGCTGCAGCTCGCTATTGGACTTGTTGGAGGCTCCAAGATCGTCCTTGTGGACGAGTGTACCTCCGGCGTCGATCCATTGTCCCGCAGGGCGTTGTGGAGGACTTGACGTCTGTTCGCCTCAACTGGACCATTGTGTTCACCACTCAGCAGTTCGTGTGCCTCATCCTATGATAGTATCCCCATCTCACTCGTTGATAGAACCCTTGTCCTCCACCCGCCTCAAATCAAAACACGTCCGCAAGACGACTTTACCGATTCACTCGACTCCAACAACGTCGACTCCCAGAGACGCTGGATGTCTTATATCCCCGGCTCAATTCCTGACTCAATGTCACCAGAGTTGTCTCTCACTCTAAATCGCTCTCAAGGTCAAAATCCAATGGTCTCCTTCCACCCTGTCATCTTCGTCACAACAGCCCCAGCAACCCTTGCTACTCCATATCCGCAGTTCGTGCCCAGTGGTACGTGCCCAGTGGTATGTGCCCACCGCGGCAGCCTTCAGACACCCCATGTTCCCCTGCATGCGGTCAAGCCTCCTTTGATGGTCCACTACCTGACACACCCATCATGGCACACGCTATCCTCCCAAGACGTCCTGGCTGAACTTTATCTTGCAGGGCGAGCCACATGAGGGCAAGTAGACTTTTGCTGGTTCGCTGGGGAAGAACATTGTCTCCAAAGACGCGCTTGGAACGGAGAACGACCATGATGAATCTGGTAACAAATATACTTTACAATCGAGCATTGAATCAGTCTGGGAACATTGCAAGCACGCCGAACCTCATTCACGCGAACTATGCTGCTTTCCCTCATCTTGCTGCAGGGACTTTGGTTGATCTTGAGTGGGTGGCGTTCTTTGGAGCTGCTATGGTATGTGTTGTACAATAATTCGGTCGACATAAATCATATGTTGATACCTCGCCTAGGCCGTCTTCCCTACGTTCTTCTCCCTTAACTCGTTCCAATGATTCTAATATCAAAGTAAGTCAGCCGTTCGTTTAGCAAAATACATTGACTCACCTCCAGTTCGCCGGCACGCAGCTTACGCCATGTCGTGAACGCGTTCGAGCGTCGCTTGATCCAGGCACCCGCAAAGAACCTCAATGCCCTCCAAATACCAACCCCCACACTCCTCATAACCCCTCTCCCTTCGGCTTCTGCTCCCCTCACTTGGTTGCGCCTTCCTTGTGTGTAGTAGAGACGCGTCTCTACTACAACGCGTCGCTGATCTTGATGTGCAGACTGGACTAAGTGCTACGAATGATCGCGTCAGCGATCACATCCATCCGCACATGAGATGCAGCCTAGGAAGACTTACCATTGCCGCTAGGTTCATTGTTTGTTGATCAAAGTGAGTTGTGTTTGCTAGTGAATGATATTGGGCTGAAGACAAACAAATTGTTCAGCCGCCGACGTTTTCTCACGCTGCTAGTTGTCGAGCACAGCGAGCAGCTTAGTAGTATTATTATTTATTTTAACTACTTAATTCAATTGTATACAACGCACTTGCACTTTTCTCACTTTCGCTACTTAACTGCTTGACGCCACTTGTAAGTGCTTGTGAAAAAATAATAACAAGTGACTAAGTACAACTAATTAGCGTCATGTCAGAGATTTTCGCGATAAGTGACGAAAAAGGAAGGTAAGGAATGTGTGAATTTACTGATGAAGATGGGTTCCTGTCCCGAGGTTTGAGAACGCGACCATACAAAATTCATCAGGAAAAACCTCCCGGAGGAAAAAACACATAATTTTGATAAAACGATGTAATTCAGAGAATTCTATGTAATTACAAGTATTAAGATAAAACCAGCTGAAAGACGATAAAGCACAATAGATTCTCGATAATCATTTGAATAAAGAAAAAGTATATCTATCTATGTATGAGTTCAACCAAAAAGTATTACAATGATCGAGAACCGTATCACTCGTCCACTCTCGCGGACAACAGCTCCCAAAATTCGGCATCAGATGGACACTACGCACAATATTGGCCAATGGCACGATACTTGCTACTTTTTCACCACCGCACAATGATCGCAAGAGCTTGTAAAGTCCGTGATGCGATTGGGAGCCGAAGTGAATGGTTCAAACCATTCGATGTAAGCGAAGTGAGTGGGAACCTTGACTGTTGGCGAAAACAGGAGTGGAACTGATTTTGAGGGTGACGAGAAAATGACTCGCACTTGCCCAACGCGGACTCCTAATTCAGACGACTGTGAGTGACTCCATCCTTAGCAAATAGTGGTGGTGAAACATACCTTCTATACTAACAACATCTGGATTCCCAGAAATACTCACCAGAGCAGTTATCTGATGGCGAGGCCGCAGACTCGACCCTGAATTGCATTGTGGTCTGGCATGTACAGAGTCCAATGTGGCTGTTGCATCACCGTGACCACGAGCGTCTACTGAGAGCCACTTTACCCTGTGAAAAATGGGAGAGTTCGGAATGGGAAATGGACATCCTTCGCTAACACATCCAGTGTTTGACTATGGAGGGGTATAGGATCATTGGCAGATTGAGTTGTGGTGATATAGCATGCAAGCGCTTCACAGAAATAGGTAGCACCATAATCTTCGATGAGCTTGTCTATACTGACGCCTTTGCAGTAGGGTGCTTTGAAACTGATTGAAGCCGACGAAAAGTCATATCGGGGGGGCACAATGGTAAGGCATAGTCTCTTTGGCACCAGCACATCGCCAGTTTGATATACTTGTCATGGCGTATAATCTTCTCCTTGCGCTCCGAGCCAACCGCATCATCTGCACAAATTCATTTTTGGATTTGGACTAGTACAACCACAGCTCGGCTCCGCCCGGCGTGTATCGGTTTGCCTGTATTTGGCTATCCTATGAGCCAGGCTACTCATGTATATTTGGTCTGGTTTTGTTAGCCGCCTGTAGTCCCACGAACCACTGTGAGCCAAAAATAATCAACAGTGGCTCGAGCTGTTTATAAATACGTTCATGTCTGTGTCGAA
>JABBWB010000129.1:0-111304 GCA_016628085.1 Suillus occidentalis
GACTGAAGACCACGTTCGGTGAAGTCTCTCTCCCTCCCCAACCTGACCGATGATAACTCCCATATACCAGCTGAATCCCCACCCACTCACGAACAGAACCTACGACATATCATCAACTCACGCAACCTAACTTACATTCAAAACATAAACCTAATCAAGCAATTAACACCTCACTCGCCCCACATGAAGACACAGGCGCGGCCCACGGCGTACCATAGGAAGCACAAGTGGTAGAAGGAATTGACCCCAGGACGAGATCCTATTCCACACCACTAACTTTACTCCCTCATAGCTTCATGTACTAGCTGCCCTCCAGGGCAGCCGAGTACGCGTCTCAGTCATACCTATACCACGCTCAGTTACATACCACGACACGACGAGAGATGTCTCACCATCTTCGAATGGACTGCGCGCCTAAAACGGCCGGCGGGAACGGCGGACTGGTGGGGGGCAACCTCACACCAGGGCATCCGCGAGTCCAGAGATGTAGAAAGGCAGGGGCCTTGTAGACTAGTTAGTACTGTCCGACATAGGGTACACTACCCCAATGGACAGAAATTGGAACAAAAAAAAAAAAAAAAAAAAGGGCAAAGCATAGAATGAGATACGTACGTACATGCATGTTCGTTATCGACACCGACCGATGGCCAGCAGATCGATAGAACCGCTTCACACCATTACGTGCTGGGCCAGGTACGTGAGCCCATGAAATATTTGACAATCGTCTGTAAAAGTGGAAGCGAGAGCGATCGCACAAGGCCAGACGAACGGTGATCTATAAATACGTCGGTCGGACCAGCGCCATCGGAGCATTGTGTGCATCGTCCGGTAACGTTGGCATCAATCACTGTCATCCCTAGTGGCAGATGATCAATGTCTGATAGAAGGTAGAAATGGGGAGATACTTTGCAGATTCATAGGCGATGGCTCTCCCACGTGGGCTGGCAACCATATGCATAAGAAGGCGTGACCAGTGATACATCGAACGAATCAATACAGGATCCTCGATGATCATGGGGAGGATCAAGTCCCGTAGATCGACCACGATAATTCAAGGTATCGATGGAGACGCGCTGTGTATTGATGACGGGAAGACGTCTTTTATAGATGGAAGGCTGAATACGAAGCTGATTATGGATATGCCGCGTGTGCGTGATGGACAGTGTTTCCAACCCCGCACTGAATGGAAGCATGCGATGGATCAGAAGAATTGGATGAGAGATAGATAACACTTACAGTAGAGATGACAATGATGATTTGGCAGAGGAGATGGACGACGACATCAACGATGAAACTATGCTGAGGATCTGAGATCGATATCCCCGATTTTGTTGACACTCACATTATCTAGATCGAGCGAGTTCTCAGCAGACCGTACATGGGCATGCCTGGGAGGCTTCTGAGTGGCTGATCAGTCTCTGAATGCTAAGATCGCGGATATAAGCGGAACAGGAAGTGTTAATTGTGGATGAACGTTAACACTTAGCTTTACTTTCCCGCGTCTTGCAGCGGCTCTTGTGATTCATGTGCACCAATAGTCTGAGTCGCTGGTGTGGCGCTTCGGAATTGAGTTTCACACAAGAGAGATTGATTTAAGGCTAGCGCGACCATGAGACATACATTAATTGATCTAAAGTAGTAGTAGTGTCCCACAACCCAACACACCACCCAAACCGTGCATCAAGTCCATCCAGGATCCTTATGATCTAGATAGCCGATATAAAGAAGTAAGTAAATCTTTCTGGCTTCTGTATATCATCTGATTAAGTACATACCAGAAGTGATTTGTGGTGGGCCCTTCATGTTGCGGATCGAGGCGTCGTTTGTGAATATGTCTCTTGTTGGGCTCACCAATACATCCCTTGTAGTCGTCAGAAGCTCAGCGTCCACGAGCAGCTTGACATTGCTAGACATTTTGGACACCTTCATAAGCACGCAACGATCACCGTCCCTCGAGACCCGGGACTTGAGGAGGTTCACGGTGAGTCAGGTTTATTGAAGGGCCCTAACGATCAATGGCATCCTTCAGTTGTTTACAATGACGCTGCACGACGCCCTGATGATTGCGCGTTTTCGAAGATCGAGTTTTGGCACAGCGACATGACGTACGAGATCCGACCACCGAGTACCACGTCTTTGAAGGTTGCGACTGGTCCCGAGTACGGTGGTGACACGCTCTGGAGCTCTGGGTAAGTGGCAGAAAATGGTTCGTTGTACAAATATCCTGGTGATCACATACATTTGGGCTCTTTATCCCTCCCTCAGTCCAGCAAGAATACTTCGAGAGTCTCACAGCTTTGCCGCGCAAGTGAAGGGATCTTGCGCGGTTAGCCTCCAAGTCCGTCGCGAGTCTATCGAAACCGTACACCCTGTCGTTCGTGTCTCCTGGCTGGAAGAGTGTTTACGTCAACCCTGGCGTGACCCGTCGCATGCTCGGTGTCCCCAAATCCGACATTATTCTCAATGTTTTGTTCCACCAGGTCGCCGAGGATGTTGACTTACAAGTGCGCTTCCACTGGGAACGTACTGTTTCTACTCAATGAAGAGCGTAGCGAATAACCAGATATAAGATTGCACTCACACCGCAACTTTCCATTTCCAGCCTCAAACTCGCCATGCACAAGAGCTGCACCTCATGGCGAAGAAATCCGAGTCTGATCAAGACTACGAGAGGCGGACGGGCAAAGTGGGCGAACTTAGATCGCCAAATTGAGATCTGGTCGAAGAAGGGAATCGAGATTCGTCAATCGAGGAAGGGTCTGTCTCAGACACGCGGGTACGATGACTGAGATGCTAGTCTATTTGCAGAGTATGACAGAAGTCCAAACTGTTGTGACGTCTAGACAGAGCGGGTGATCAGTTACACTAGTGTAGAACTGTTTGTTTGACAAACACCTTTCGTTCGAACTACCTTGAGGAGAAAATCGTTGAAACAACTGAAGGGTGGAAAGAGTTGTAGCCTGAGGTTGCACAGTTCTGGAAGACATCCGATAGTCTGAATCGTATTGGACTCAGGTGGATGGCAGTCTCCGAAGTTGCGATCGCGACAGGTGTGAGATGTCGTATATTGCAAATTCAAATTTCCCATACCTCTTGGCGCGGTGTCTTTCGTACCAGTATGCTATGTTTGGTACGCGCTTGCAAACATATTAAGACCATTGATTCATCGTGCACTGTCTTGTTTCAAGTGCATCTTAAGCGTTGCAACCTCGAAACGGCCTGTTCTTTTTCTGCACTATCAGTATAATTTGCGACAGCGCTTTTGCCAGTGCCTTTACTGAACATAGCTTGTAACCAACATGCAGCAAGCAAGATTCAAGGCGACTTCAACTACGGTGGAATTGGCCCTGCCAGGTCTCCTAGTCACGTACACTGTTATGCGATCTCGCTTCGACTATATTTGGTGCGTCGATCGAGTTGTGGATTCGAGGCTGTTCACAAACCGTTTTTTTTTTGCAAAGCAAAGTAGCCATTTCTTGTTTATAGCGACAACACATCTAACAACATCAAAGCACCTTCTCTGAACATCCATCGCATCTTTCATGTCCCATGCGCGTATATCATACGACTCTCTTCACCGTGATTGGGTGTCTATAGGTGCTTATATCGTAATCTTCATATATTTAACATTCGATGACACTAACATGCACCAACACAGGATGGCCCTACACAGGAACTCTGATGCCGAGACAGTAACCATGCCTGTCGAGCTTCCCACTCTCAAACAACGAGATGTCAACGTTGAAGCTCATTGGAAACATCTGTCAATATTTTTGGCTTTCAAGCGTTCGGAGAACCATGACAAGGGTGAACGTATGGTGCGAGAACATTCGTGTGGCAAGTTTTCTAGGACATGGTGATTGCATCATTCAGTATGTCCACACAAAGATGGAGAGTGTAATGCTTACTGTGCGTTTCATTACGTGAAGATGCGATACTGATGATCTGCGTGTGTTTCAGCTTTGTACTGTTGGCAGCCTGTGAATGGTGATTGCGGGTTCTGAAGCAACGGTGCGTCTGTTTGATAATGAATACTCCACCTGATATTTTGGACCCAAAGTATTTAAATTAGCAACTAGACCTGTAGAAGTGGAGGCCACATGACTCGTCTGCGCTGGCACCCACAAGATTGGGGAGTAGTGAAAACAGTGGAGCTATGAGATGGTTTGCTTCTTGGACTATAGCTATGCGTGCGTAAGATGAAACCAACAGACTACCGTGCGAATTGATAGGCTGTCCATCAAATTGTTAAGTATCAAGGTTTGACAATGGCGTTCTTTGTTCATTTGACATTGATAGATCTCGAATGTAAGTTGCAACCTTCACCGGTTCAAGACGGAACTCAAAATATTGTCGAAACACGGTGGCCATTGACAGGAGCCTACATGATCCAAAATCGAGCCTCCTGCTATTGATGCATTTGATATAGCGCGTTTTGTATTGGATTATGCTAACTATATCTTTGTTCATCGTTTTGATGTAATGGCATAGCTCAATGATTCAAGCGCGCGAGGCGCCAGACAATGTAAGTTATATTTACTCCGCTTCGGCCCACCGTGCCACGGTCTCTTGTCTGACTTCTCTGGTGCTATGCTGCAGAACGACCCTTGTTTCATAAGAGTCATCGAAGGAGCTGTTACTGCTCGGACTCGTCCAGCAAGGCCAATGAGGGTACACATACTTGTTTCCATCACATCACGCTTCAAGTTAGATCTGTGTTTGCTCGATGACTACATGATTTCATTCAAAACACAACTCGATTTATGCGTGCCTGCAGCAAGAACACCCCGACATTGCGTTGGAAATCAGCTGCCAGCATCGCTCACGACTGGAACTTTCCCGGTGTTCAAGTAGTCGCGTGCGTAATACTGGTTTGCACATTAAAATTAAAATTTACTTTGATGACTTCCTCTTCATGCTTGAGGTTGCACCGCAATACTGACTTTACCCAATCAAGGGTCTTGAAGCGGCATCCAATATCCGTCTCCGTCATTCCGATTTTGGCTGCAAAGCGCTCAGTGGTATATCTAGCACGAACACCGTGACTGGATCGTTAACACCCCCAACATCACTCGCTCACACCCATCCCTCGAATATGACCTTCGTCTCAAATGACCCCAGTTGGTGGCCGATAATTGATTTGCGAATACTTTTTAGCTATTGGGAAGGTTTGTCGTATCAATTGGTGATTGCTCGATCTAACATCAACTTGCATCTTGCAGTTATCGCCGGTGTCGTGGCGGTGTATGACTGGGGTGAGCAGGGCTTTGTTTTGAAACTGCTGCCATTCTTATGATATCTCCAGTATTGACAATTGGACAAGAGGTATGTTGACCTGATTGCCGGAGCAGCCAACTCGCTAAGAATGGTGTTATAGGTTGAACTCATCTGGGTAAGTGACGGAGTCTCCTCATAAAAATAGGAGAATACGATGAATTTGAGACAGAGGCAACGCTGGTCTCTCATAACTGTGCTGTATTTGGTTGTTCGTACCTCATGTTATGCTATAGCATGGTTTGCCGTTGTGCTGACTCCAAAATGTTCCAGATACGCTATATTGGAATACCTTTTTCTGTGTATGTATCGAGGCCCAAAATTGGCGACGTGCTAATTGCTCATATCTGATGATCAGTGTCAATCTTTTGTGTATGTCTTATATGCACTGTATTCGATTTTTCTGACCAGCAGCACCCAGCGGATATGCCATTGGTCTCGCTGACAGATGCAGTGAGTATTCTGCAACCACCTCCCTCCTATCCAATTAATACAGATACGTAGGGGTGAGCGAAATTCTGATCATTGATCTTGGTTTCAAATAATGACTACACAGGTGTGAGTCAAGTGTCTGATTCTAGTACGAGACGATCACTGATCGGATGTTTCAGGTAATATTCTGTACTACACAACAAATGTGATAACTGTGGTCACAACTGCCATGCTGGGCGGTGAGCTGCAAAAATCTCAGTGATAATGACTCGACTGACAGATGCTGCAAGTTATCATGATTGCTCGGTTATATGCCATGTATCAAGGATCCAGAGCCATGCTCATCTTCCTTGTTATTATCTTCCTGGCCGTTCACATCGCCTGTGTGGTACTCATGACAATAGACCTCAAGGATACTGCAGCAGGTAAGTTTTACTTGCCGACTTGCAGAACACAGCTCATTGGACAAACACCAGGGGAGGCCATACTCTCTGGTATCCATGTGTGCTATTATGACTATGAAAGGGATGTCCAGGTTCTGACCACAATGACTTGGATGGTCACCGTTGTCTGGGAGGTCCTCGCACTGTGTCTTTCGGTCTGGATTGCTGTAAAACACTTCCGTGAGCTGCGACGCCTCGGCCTATCCACAGGATCGACGATCGGGGACTGTTTCAGAGTGCTGATACAATCTCACGTACTTTATTTTGCGAGGTGAGCTTGAAATTGGGAACGTGGTTATCTTCTCCTGCTCAAACTCCGCGCGTGCTAGCTTTGCCAGTGTCTCTTGCTTCCAGATTGTAACTTTTTCTCCAGCGTTTATGGTGCGCTGACCTGTCGCCGACGTCTGCTCATACCAACGGCTCATCATTTCTGTAGAATTTAGCTTCTATTGGAGCTCTGACATTTGCAGGTGTTCTTCAAATTTTAACGGTCGTGCAGATGTTTGTACTCGGACCGCGCCTCATCCTTAGCGTTCGAGAATGTCACGCAAAACTCGTTGCCAGCTCCAACGCAGACACTAGCATGAATTCGATTGTCTTCCAGGAGTATGTACACATATCAACTAGCGGTACTGTGTAGGGAAATGGTTGCTGAGCATTCCGCAGGGAGGAGAGATGTGGTCGAGGATCCGTCGTGGTATTTATTAAACATATGCTGCTTCGAAGTATATTCAAAGCGACGTTTATGCATACAAACCCATTTCTTGTTGTATCGCTACTTGAAGCCGGTGAATCACCCTCCCATACTTGAATGCATTATCACCAGTAGCTGTAGTTTAGATGTATCAATACTGGTAGCACCGCGAAAAATCGGGTACAAAAATCCAGTGACTCACCATGCACTGAACAGTGTCGGATAGTACAACTGCAGCTCGGCTCCGGCTTGGCGTTCATCAGATTGCTTGTATTTTGGCTATCCTAGTGAGCCAGGCTATTTATGTACAGTTTGGTTTGGTCTGTTAGCCACCTGGAGTCCCACAAACTAACTGTGAGCCAAAAACAAATAATCAACATTAGCTCAAGCTGGTTTATAAATACATGTTGAAGTCTCATTCCTGGTTAGTTTCACTGTTACTCCTCATGGCATCGAGGCTCAAGTCATCTCACAACATACCAAGTTGTCATCCAATGCTGTCCCATCATTTTCCCGTCTTCCTAGCCGCTACCAGTACAAGATCCATACACATGCTCCTGCAAGCAGCATTCTCTATCACATTGGCAAAGGGGCTCTCAAAGGAACAAACACGCGGGCGTTGGAACTGTCCAATGCCAATGCTCGCCACTGGGTAGTGCTGACTGCACCACAGGTTAAGCAAAAATTGCCTAGACTCAAGATTTCTGGGGGTAGGATCATGAAAGTTTAATGCTATATCACAGACACATACAATGGGTGTGCTTGGGATGCATCCATCATTACATACCTGGCCGATCAACGCGACCAATGAGCTTGTGATTTGATAGCGTTGATCTTGGGCTTTGTAAGGCTGTGCTCATTCTGACATATCCCACACTTGCATAGATCTCTGCGCCTGTATACATATAGGCGCCTTACTGAGAATCCCTCAGATCTCTTCCTTGCTTCCTTTCCCCCATCTTTGTTTCCCCTCAGCAAAGTTTTAGTCTTCCATTCTCGCCTTATTACCAATTCGTCTCGGTCTTTTCACCATTTAAAAATGGCTAACATCATTCTCCCCACTGGTAGAACAGTCCCAACGCGCGACGAAATAATCGCGTTAAATACAGGCCATCACCAGTACGTAATCTCGCGCGCAAAACGCGTCGGGATCAAGGGGATGCCAATGTTGAGAGTGACGAAGCCCTGATGCCGGTACCCCCCATCGTGCTCCCCACTAACACTCCCCCCGCTACCAATGCTTCCTCCAACACCAGACCCGCTCATAATGGGCCACCGAGTACCACACCCACCTTGGTCAATGCACCACCAGCCGTTTCACCCGTTGGGCCTAACCCCAGGACCCCCATTACTGATGCAGATGTTCTCCGAATGATCCACTCCTTCCAAAGTCTCACTCCCTCCAAACGGGTCTCAGTCTTCTCAGCCTTCAACCAAGCCATGTCTGTCACATCCGCAACTTCCTCCATGCCTTCCACGTCTTCCACTACTACTGCTATCAACAATGCCTCCGCCTCCTCTTCCACTAATCTCTCCCCCTGCTACCACTAATACATCACTCCCCTCCACTGATCCGTCTTCCATCATCTTCGATGTCAATCACGAACGCCCTTCTACTACTTCTCTTCACGATGCTTACGGTATTCACACATATATTTTAGAATTAGCCAAACACCACCAACACATTCCCCTTACTCTACTCACCACCAAAGCCACAACACGTCTTTTCATCGAGTCTTCCTCCCTTAAGTTTATTACTCATTATTCCTCACATCGCAATGCCACCCCTTCCAAGTGCCACCTCGTCGACATCTCACAATTCCCCGCAGAATCCTCTATCAACATTCCTGACTGGCATGAAGCATGGACCCGCTTTCTACTCCTCCTCTCCAATCATGCGTCTCCCGAGGTGCGCACGCATTGGTTTGATCACTACACAGCTCTCCACGAACACCCCGACTTCTCCAACAACTGGTCCTCCATCCTCGCCTTCGACATCGAACAACGGGCCACTTATGCTGCAGACCCACAAGCCTTCAACGAGTCCAAGTATCACCGACAATTCGACAACATCAAAATTCGGGTTCTCAAGGATGACAACCTCAAGGCCATGAACGAACACTTCTCTCATCTCGCCAAGAACTATCGCTTCGAACCCTACCCACAACGTGACTCCTTTCGTAACTCACAAGCTCCTGCAGACAGATCCTTTCGGGCTGATGGCAGCAAGTCCAATTCTGAACGACTTCCCCCTCTCTGCCTCGTCTGCGGCCAAACTGGTCACACCTTCCTCGCCTGCTCCTCCGACAAAACGCCGTCGGGTACGCCACCGCACTCCAAAGTTCTCAACAAACAACTCGTTTGCCAGTCCTCCCCCGACACCAAATATTGCGTCGACTTCAACATTTTCTGCAATGGCCGTTGCACTTGCACCAGACAGGTCCACAAAGGAGGAGAAGTGCACGCCTGCTCCTTATGTGGCTCCTCCGAGCACGGCGCTTGCAGCCGCAAGTGCTCCTCTACCTGATGCGTCCACAATTCCTTTCTTGGTCTGGGCCCCAGAGCCCTCTGCTACTGAATCTGTTCCTCAGCATGTTTATTTAGACCACTTGCACGTTTCTCACACCCCATACAATACCGACCCAGACTTCGCAAAAATTTTAACGCCCTACTCTGCAGACAATCTCGAGATCATGCTTTGCAACGCCAACCTTCTTGACGCCTACCCAGAACTTCCACTCAAACTCAGAATAGGTTTTCCACTAGGACATTTAGATCAGCTCACTTGCACGTACGCTCCACACAATCTCCCCAGCGCCAATGAACACGACGAGGTCATCCAAGAATATATTGCCTCCGAACTCGCACTCGATCACTTCAGCGGTCCCTTCACCCGTCAAGAACTCGAAAACAAAATCGGTCCCTTCCATTCTTCACCTCTGCAAGTAGCCTCCAAGGAAGGAGGCCCAGGTCAACCCACCAAGTATCGCGTCTGCCGAAACCTTTCATACAAAGGCGCGGCAGGCCATTCCATCAACGACGCCATCGACGCAAAAGATTTTCCCACCAGATGGGGTACAGCTGAACAAGTAGCCAATTTCGTAAGTAATGTTTCCTTTCCATTAGTCAGTGCATCGCAGCCTTGGCTCGACATCATCATCTCCGATCTCACTCAGAGTCTCTGGTATGTCTTAGGGTGACCTCATGACAACAGTCATTCGAGGAACTCTTCGTTGTTTCTCACGAGACTCAGGGCCCATTTTAATCAAGTGTTGCGGATTCCCACACCCCTTCCGCATCCTTACAATCCTCTGGGGCTTCCTCTTTTCAACTCCATCTGTCCTCCGACAGGCGATTACTTCTCCTCTCCTTCTGAGTCTTTCCTGATTCTCTCCAAGCCTTCTGCTCACATGTCCTTTTTCTTCCAGGTGGCCACGGCTCCCCCGGGCACCCAAGCCGCCTCTCTTGATGTAGAGGGCGCATATCGCACCATTCCCATCCTTCCAGATCACAAACGTTTCCTTGTGGTGCGTTACAAAGATCTTTTCTATATGGATCATAACCTTCCTTTCGGCGCTGCCTCTGCAGCTGGTCTTCAGGGCGAGGTCGCCAATGCCACAGTGGACATCTGGGCCCACGCAGACATTGGCCCAGCATGGAAATGGGTTGATGACTTCTTCGTTGTCCGAGTTCCCGATCCTGACGGTGCCTTCATCGGTATATCCAACGGCGTCCTCTACCGTTATCGCTATGATCTCTACTCCATCAAAGAGTATGTCAGTCCCGTTAACATTCCCTGGCACAAACTCAAAGGAGCCGAATTCGGCGACGTTCGTGACTATGTCGGTTATACATTCGATTTTCCCAATCGCACAGTCTGTCTTCCTGAGGAGAAGCGCATCAAATATGTCCTCCGCTTACGATCCTTCCTTGACCAGTATTCCCACCGTCAGGTACTTAAGAGAGAAGCCGAAAAGATTAGCGGTACTCTCAATCATTGTGCATTCGTCTTCCCTTTCGGTCGTTCTTATCTCTCCAACCTGTATCACTGGATTGCAGACTTTCGGGGAGATTTCATCCCCCGTTATCTCGCTTCCTCTGTTCGCACAGACCTTCTCTGGTGGCTCGCACTGCTCGACTCGAGAACCATTCCACGTTCACTTCATCCACGCCCTCCCACCCGAGATTATGATATCTGGGTGGACGCTTCCACAAGCACTGGCATCGGGCTCTGTTGGAACAACCTCTGGGATGCCTGGACTATCAAAGAAGGCTGGCGTGGCCATACAGGACATGACATCGGATGGCTGGAGGCTATCGCTGTGGAATTCTCCATTCTCGTCACATCTGCTCTCGGTATTTCTCACGCCGACTTTCTCATCCGTAGTGACAACGAAGGAGTCATTGGAGCCTTTCGTAAAGGGCGCTCTGCCAACCCTGCTGTCAACATGTGCATCAGACGTTCCGAAGCAGTTCTGCGAAGGGCGGATCTCTCTATTTCCCTTATATATGTCAATACCAAAGACAACAAGGCTGATCCCATCTCTCGAAACATCCTTCCTTCACTCAACTCACGTCTCCCACTTCGTATCCCAATCCCTGTTGACCTATGCCCCTTCATTGAGCATGTCAATCCCTAATATCACCTTCGACGACATCCTTCGCAGTGCCAATTGCTTCGCATCCTCAGACGAACATCATCGTTTATCCTCCAACCACGTCCGTGCTTTAGCTACCAATCGTCCCAATGAGCGTGCTCGCGTGCCCCGCAAGCCCCGCCCCAATGCCATCATCACTCCATCCGCATATCGTCCCCCTGTGCTTGCCAGCGACAGAGTCCTTCTCTGGACCACCCCTCACGGGATAGACTTCCAACACGAACTAGAATCTCTTCTTCCTGAATCCACCATTCTCAAAATGTTCTTTGTAGCGCTTCACTCCTTAGACGTCGACACACGCAGTAACTATGGCGCAGGTCTCCTCCGTTTCACGCAATTCTGCGATCGCATCTCCATTCCCGAAGATAAGCGCATGCCAGCCTCCAGTGACCTACTATCTGCCTTCGTTGCAGACGCCTCGGGTACTGTCTCCGACAGCACAGTTAATAACTGGCTGTCCGGTCTACACTACTGGCACATTGTCAATGGGGCCGACTGGCATGGCTCCAGCTCGGAACTACTTCGTCACATGCGTCGTGGATTGTCGCGGCTTGCTCCTCCCTCCTCCAAACGCGCTCGTCGTCCTCCCGTCACGCTTGAAGCTCTGACACAGCTTCGCGACGGTTTAGATCTATCCAACTCCTTTGACATCTCTGTTTTTGCCATCGCTTGCGTAGCCTTTTGGTGCTGCTGCCGGTAGGCCTTCTCTCCCTCTCACCTTCCCCCCCCTTTTTCTCACTTCTTCCTAGTCTTGGAGAGCTCGTAATACCGAGTACCAACATGTTCAATTCCGTCAAACACGTCTCACGCTCCATCTTGCCAATTGCAATCATAGACTCCAATGATGTACGTTCCTCCACATTCCATATCCCCTGGACAAAGACTACGAATACTGAGGGTGCGGACATCAGTATCACCGCACGCCTGCATCCCACTTGTCCCCTCACTGCTTTACTCCTCCACCTCAGTGCCAGCTCCACCATTCCCACTCACGCTCCTCTCTTTGCCTTCGAGACCTCCGATACGTCTTGGTCCCCAATGACAAAACCATGGTTTTTGAAGCGCTGCAACGACGTTTGGGTCACTGCCGGTCATCCACACATGCCAGGACATGCTTTCCGCATCGGAGGAGCCACCGAACTACTTCTAGAAGGAGTCCCTCCGGACATCGTGGCCATGCAGGGAAGGTGGAAATCCAGAGCGTTTCTAGATTACTGGCGCAAAATTGAGTCTATTCTTCCCTTGTTCATTTCCACCGCAATCACGTCTCCTACTGCCTTACTTCATTTGCAATCCGTCATGAAAGATTTTCATCACCGCCACTCCGTTTCTTCTAGTACTAGTTAACCGTCTCTGTTTCGTCGTCATCGCCTACATAAATGTTCTGCTGCAATCGCAATCCCTCTTTCGATCCCATCTCCTGTTGTGTCGGGGTCGGGTTCCTCGAAGAGGAACTCGACTCGTAGTTGAGCCGTGCTCTCAAGATGGTTTGGTCTCGTTCCTCCGTGGTCCCCTCCTTCCCGCAAATCCGAGATCTGACCTTAGCACACTCAGAAGGTCTGTTCTTTTTGTGTCCGAATTCTCTTTCTCTTCACCTCGAATTCCCGGACTCAGAACGCTTCGCTCAGACCGCGCGTGCAGACGTGGTCTGGCAAGCCAGACCTTCCCCACCACACCACGAAAGCTTGCTTTCGTGGTGAAATACCT
This sequence comes from Suillus occidentalis, assembly GCA_016628085.1. NCBI lineage: Eukaryota > Fungi > Basidiomycota > Agaricomycetes > Boletales > Suillaceae > Suillus > Suillus occidentalis. Next base: position 13,209 of record JABBWB010000129.1, read on the forward strand.
CACATCTCTCATTCAGCCTTCACCGCGTCCCTCACACTAAGATTCCTGCAAGTATATCACTCCCGACAAATCAGTACCACGTCTTCGATCCCCATCCTCTGATTTGTCGCGCTCCGTCAAACTTCGCACCGCCCAAATACAAAGCTGCGACACCAGGCTATCAGCTAGAGCACGGACGATTCAAATCTAAATCTACATATGTCTATGCTAAGGGGACATGATGTGACTCGGTTGCACTAGCTAAACAGCGATCAAGCGATCACGATGCATTGATGAGTGCTATGACCTATTACATGCGTGTACAAAAAATTAGAAGTGCTCAATCTGCCTTCTCCTTACTCTCCAGTGTCCAGCCACCACCACGACGTGCCGTCCTCATCTTCCCTGTTCTTGCTGGCGCCACAACTCCGTCTGCCGCAGCATCCCCAACGGCGCCACGTTGGTGTGCTGCAAAATGCCGGAGATGTAGATTCCGCGTCAAATTCGCTATGCCCATTAATGCGTAACAATAAACCAACAGCGGCCGACAAGGTTCACACTGCACTAAGGCCAGTAATGCGAGCAAATGCAAGTATACCGTTCTCTGCTGCTACAATGTCTTGATGTCGCTTCCCCAAGTGTATGCTCACTACTGACTTGCACACCCACAGAAAGGATTCTCTGCTGGAACGTACTACGAAGCATCTCGAGAGATAGTGCATCATGATGTCGAGGTTGTTGCTCAGCGCTCAGCTCTCATATATATATATTGATTGCGTACTAGGTTTATTGGAATGTGGCTGATCCACTATAATAACTCTGCAGCCAGACCCCTGTTCTTGGATTCGATGATGATCGATGAGCCACCATAAACTTCGTCGTCATTGATTTGAATAGACCTAAATGTAGAATCAGAGCAGCTTCCCGACTGGGGTGTTAGGGCCCGGTCAATTGCAAAGGTGAGGAGAAACATAGCTTGCTATCACTAGTACTGGCGCCCTGTAAAGGTGTGATTCATTGTGAATGACTAGTCTCCTCTGGATAGGCCATAGGTGAATGAACAACACAGTCGTTTCCAAGTTAAACCATCTAAGTGACAATAGTTTAGGGCAGGCAATTTCGTGTTATACTTCGCGCTACGTCCAGATTACTACTCAGTTGATGCAACATCCTCAACGTCAGTCATGGGCCTCATGCAGCAAAACATCAATTTCACCGGTACCGACCAATCTCGAAGACCATCCGACTTCAAACCGCAGTGACTCAATCAACGCTTCAGGTAACACCTCAATCACACACAATTCAAACCATTTACTAACAGGCCGTGTACGCCAGGCTCATTGGCAGTGCGTGCGACGCCTTGAAGTTGATGCCAAGTGCCAGTACATCGAATGCATGTACTACACAGGGTTGAAGCTTCGAACTTCCAAGCCCCTCATGCACATAGTAAGATCTGAACTTCGATCAATGTCACAGTGAATGGTTCGTGACACTGGGCGTAGGGCTCCTGTTTGGAAGGTCTGCCCTGTTCAGAACAGGTCACAGGAGATGTACGACATGCGTTTACTCTATCCTAGCACAATCAACTACTACACGAGGTACACACGCCTTGATCTGCGCCTCCAACCTCAGTATGTGACTTTTGAAATGTAAAGCGTGCCCCATCGCATATAAACTCCAACTCATCAACTTCCAGCCTTCATATTACAACTATGCTTCCACGGGAACCGTACAAGGGCCCAACGCGAAAACTAGTGCTTGCATTTGATGTTGGGACCACGTTCAGTGGAGTTTCGTATTGCATGTTAGACCCAGGGGAGGTGCCTGTGATTCGAGGAGTAGCAAGGTCAGTAGCCAGATCAAGCGCCATGTCTCTTGTTCATGGTGGGATTGCAGATATCCTGCGCAAGAGCATGTCGGAGGTGACTCCAAAATACCATCAATTCTCTACTACGACCTTCAGGGAGACGTCCGTGCCGTGGGTGCTGAGGCTCTACAAGAACATATAATCGAACAGGCAGAAAACGAGGGATGGGTGAAGCTCGCATGGCATGTATATCCTCAAGGAAAACTATTGACTATATATTAATCTTGGTCAGGTGGAAGCTTCATCTTCGTGCCAAGCATCTGGCATCGTCTCATATACGGGATGGCGATATAGAACCTCTCCCACGAGGCAAATCCGCAGTAGAAGTTCTTGCTGACTTCATGCGCTACCTCTTCCGATGCGCTCGAACTTATATCCAGGAGTCACATTTGAATTTCTGGGGATCGGTCGAGAACTCTATTGAGTTCGTACTCACACATCCGAACGGTTGGGAAGGCCAACAGCAACAACAAATTAGACGCGCTGTCGAGCTCGCTGGCCTGATTTCATCTAAGGAGGAGCAATCTCACGTGCACCTCTTGACTGAGGGCGAAGCGAGTCTCCATTTCTGTGTTACCAACGTGATTGCATCGAACATACTTTCTACAACCCCTATAGATGTGTCAGACTACTCTGACGAGGAGGATGATCAATCTGACAGCAAGGGAGTCATTGTTATTGATGCCGGAGGCGGAACCATTGATCTCAGCGCCTACTCAATGAAGTTATCTCCTACCTCATTCGAGGAGATTGCCCCAGCTGAATGTGAGTCCCGCTTTCCTGCGTTTTTCTCTTGCTGAAGGCCTCTCAGGTTGCCTGCAAGGCTCAGTCTTTGTTACTAGTCGCGCTCGTACTTTTTTACAAAGTTGGTGAATGAACCAGTCATACAGGGTATCGAAAACTGATAGCCATATGATTATACAGAGAAGCTTTCGGGCTCGGAGCACTACTCCAACCCTACGATCATCGCACAAATGGCGGATATCTTCGACAATAGCACGAAACTTCGGTTCCGCAAGCCTGATGAACCATCATACATCAGGTTTGGTACTATCCGTGACAAGGATCCGAAGTACGACATTCGATCAGGACAATTGAAATTGGCTGGGTTCGTCCATATTCTTTGGGATGATTTCCTCACAATATTCACGTTTTATTGTACAGCCAGGATGTCGCAGACTTGTTTGAGCCATCCATTAAAGCTATCATCGAGGCCTTCGAGCAGCAGAGACGCGCGGCTTTGACTCCAATTAATGTGAGCATCATATTTCGCTCATATACCAGGCGGACTATGACATCGTTGTGAAGATGGTTTGCTTGGTTGGTGGTTTCGCCGCCAGCGACTGGTTGTTTGCGAAGCTCCAGGAATATTTTCTTCCTCTATGCATTAGCTTCTGTCGCCCTGATGCCCATGCGTAAGCCTCAACTATCAATGTGACTAGTTCTACTTATCAGGCAACTGTAGCAACAAGGCTGTTGCTGATGGGGCAGTATCGTTCTACATTGACCACCTAGTGTCCACTCGAGTTGCACGCGCCACTTATGGCACTAATTGCAATACTCTGTACGATTCCCAAGATCTTGAGCACCTGGCCCGACAGCACAAAAGCCACATTGATATCGCTGGCGATCGGCGTATCTCCGGTTACTTTCAGAGTATCTTGCTGAAGGTGAATAAAACATTTGCACTCATTTGATACATGTTGATCTGCTTTACAGGGAACTCAAGTATCAGAGCTACGCGAATTCCGGAAGTCTTTCTTTACTACCCGAAAATCACTTGCTGCATGTAAGAGCGCAAGCACAGACATAATGTGTTACAAGGGTGCGCTTCCAGACCCGCGGTGGTTGGACGTTGAACGGTGTATGAATTATTCGCGGCTCGCTACGTTGATGCTGACCTGATCCAATTCAGCCTCATTCTCCACGCTATGCACGATTCGTGCCGACCTCGGCAAGCTATCCCGAACACTTCGTCCCAAAAAAGCTGCCGCAGATCAATCGAACTATTATCAGATTGATTATGATGTAGTCATTTTGTTCGGCCACACGGAATTGAAAGCACAGATCAGTTGGGAGGAAAAGGTTCGCGACTTTTTTTCATTGATCTACTTCCTCGCTGATTGAGAACATTGCAAAGGGTGTTGAAATGCGGTAAGCCCAAATTCTTAGTTTTTTTAATCATTTTGTACCCTCAATCTGCTATAGGAGCCCGGCAAGTATAGTATACGACGAGTAGTGTCACGATCGAACTGTAGCTCTTTGCACATGTTGCGGTTGCAAAGTGTGCTAGTATCATGAAGGGCAGTCGTACCACCTGTATCTGTATCCATGTCACCTCAAATATTATCGAGTTTCGTATACCTTGGAGTCTCGACTTTCAATAGCACAATTCCACCCTCAAAAATGTACATTGGCATTCTGCCTTGACCATGACTGCGATGAAGATTGTCTGTTCGAGTGAACTTATACCCCCTGCTGCCTGAAAAACTATCCGACGTCTATGATACCAGATTCTCACTTAATTTCTGCGCTGTTGATCGTACTAATCTGACTTTCAGTACAGACCACCATCCATCATATACTGACAATGCACTGCCTGGACCGTATCCCAATTCCCCGGGCTTCTTCGGATACTTATCAGGTTATGTTGATTGCAGAGAATGGTCCTGACATCTTCAACACGTGGCATTGCAAGTTCACGTAAGTACAACTGATACACCTGGCAACACGATGGCATGGCTTCTTTCCTAGGTATGTGACCCAATACCCTCATCCAATTTACAATACACGAGTCTTCCATCCACTCTGATAGTAACAGGCTTCTGTGATAGTCTGGGGAGCCGCAGAAGACTGGAACCCGACCCTCATGAAGGGCTCCTTGAGTTGGTGCTGGGCATACAAGCTGGTGCTGTTGTCAACCGCGATGCCCAAATGCGCGTCTTCGTGCCAACCAACGCCTTGGGTGTAGGTCATCTCTTGAACCTGGCTATTCACAGTGATATAATATACGCGGATCTGACACGATGAAGTCAGAATGAGACTACGAGGCACGGAATGGTGGTCAACAACTCGTACCTGTCGCAAGTTGTCCCATGACACAGCTGCGATGGGCGTATTGATACGAGCAGCGGGCATAGCGGCAGTGGTGAGTTTGAGGATGGTGTGGGATGTACTATGTGGGTCGTTCAACGACATTTCACAGATCTGGTAGTCTTTGTTCTGGAAGTAGATGCGAAATTTGCCATCTTCGTTCTGCACACCGGCCATAGTAGTTCCAACGAAGTCGGTGGGCAGAAGGTCTGACTTAGTTGCTGAATCGGTCATGTTTGCTGCAACCCGTGAAGATGAACAAAATCAACCATGGGTGTGCTGTTAACTGTAACTCACTTTGGTAGATTGGGCTTTGATGCAATGACTGTTAAGCAAGCAATGAGTCATGCTTTTAAACCTTCACTGGCAACCCCTGTCAGGATTATAGTGCGGATATCAATGACCCCTCGACCAAGAGTCTCAGCGGTGTCTGGGCACGGTCAGATCCCTGCTCAGCTTGACACCGTCTAATTGTGATCCAGAAGATCCGGGTCCGCAGGCCACAGATGCGGTCGTTGTGCGCCAGTCAAGAAAGAACGTCACTCCGGGCGTGCCCAGACCAGTACATCATCCAGGGACCACGACCGCATAGTCAGATTATAGTCGGTCAATTCCCGCACAGCGCAGCGCGTGATACATATCTGGGCCAGAAGTGCTGAACCTATGACAACAGCGAATCTAACTTTAACGGCCGAGGCTGATAATGCAGTCATAACTTGGTCATTATAACTGTCAACGACGTTGATAGGGGCGAGACTCCACCGTGAGCAGCCTATCCCCACGAACATGTGCTACTACGCACCGAAAATGTTGTAGCTTCGAGGTTAGAAACGATGGCTATGAACCACCGCGATCAAAAAAAACCAGGGCCCGAGATGCCATGGTAGGACCCCAAGAGAAAAACGTCATTCCATGGGCACCCAGGTCTGTGTGTAATTAACTACAAAGTCAGATGTCATAGTCAATCATTTCACACTTACATCAGTGTGGTGCTGCTGCAGTCATTTGAACTGTCGAGAATTCAAAGATGGGGTGATAATTACATCCAATCCATGGACGTGAGTCCTAGTACACAAAACAAAATGAACATATTCTGCTCTTTCAGTGCCAATAGCAAGGTCAGCTAGCAGGGACTGAAAGACGAGGGGGCGAGACTAGCATTGTTCTCAAAAGCACTTGATGTTAAGCTGAGAAAGTGGGACTCAAACCCAGCTGTGTGCACGTGTTGAGTGGGGAAAGACTCCTAACAAGTGTTGTTTGATATCATTCAAGTTGCAAATTAGTTTTGAAAGTGGCGTGCGGCGTGGAGTAGGGCGATAAATTGTTGAAGTGATAATTTTAGTGCACTGACAAATGATCGGAACTTGAATATACCTGCCACTCTGCGATCAAAGCAAGTGTTGGCACATTGCCTGCACCGTCGTAAGCGGTCGAGAACTTTGTAGTGGTGGTTCGTACTTCTTGTCTGGGATCTGGACCTCCAATTTGGACTGAGAGACTTGTGAATCTTTGCAGTTGTCCCTAGAAAAGTTCATGAGCGGCAAATGCGTTAGAAAGGAGCGACGAAGCATGCTGAACTTGGAGCATGCCAGTGAATGTCGTTCACCTCATCGATAATCGCGTTTTGAATTTCGGTCTATTTGCCTCAACCACTCGGAAGACCACTTGGAATAACTTTGGCTATGGAAACCTGAGGTGGTGAGGCAGACGCATCGTGGACTACCGTGTTGCTGCAGGTACAGGTTGGAAGTCGTATAGTCCAGCTGCCGGGCAGTCACCACGAGTCCTCAACGAGAGGTTTTCGATCGATCAATCTAGTCACCAAACTGTGCCATGTACGGCTTGTGCTCGACTGACAGAACTTTCTACTCCGGCTACTTGCAGCGATGTCACGGACAAAAGTCATCCCTCTGCTCGATTTTAAAATCCAGATACTTAGTGGACAACATGTACACTTTCGAGGCAGCGGCAAGCCGAGACCACGGCATTTTTCTCGTAGCAAAACATTCAGCGTGAAGAGCACCGAGTGTCTTTGAGCAACGAGAACGAGACTGGGTTTAGGCATAGCCTACCCCTTACGACTTCGCAACTAATACTAATATTGAAGCGGTAATGTATGCTCGTTCCTAGTACATACTAGCGCAGACTAGCATTTGTTCGTGCAGGTAAGCAGCTGGTCATATCATTAATTGTCGTCACCACTGATCTCATTCAAGTTGCAGGACCAGCCTCAGCTGCTTGCGGAAATAATATTGCGTCGAAGCAAGATCCGATGTTATTGGCAATCACAGTTCATTCAGCACTTCTGGCCCAAAGGTGTGTTACGCACTGCCCTATAACTCAAATTCACTGACTATGTAGTCATGGTTCCTGGATTACATGTAACTTTGGGTGCATCTGGGGCCCACAGCTTCTGGATCAGCTATATCCGTGCCCAGACGCCACGGAGATTCCTCAATGACAGTCATCGTATCAACGACCTTCTACCATTGCGAGTTAAAGCTACCCACATCCACGGTTGATTATATCCATCTTCTCGGGTTATAGCAACCATGTCCAATTCAACAGCCGTTTCCCAATCACCAAACATGTCAGACCTTCTACCTACCAACTTATTCTGGACCACTATGGCCGGCGTGCAGAATGAGGACGGGAATTTTCGGGTCTACTTTCAAAACGAAGACTACCAGATCTATGAAATGACATTGAACGACCCAAAAAGCACTGCCTATACCCTCCTGAAGCTCACCACTTCTACAATGCCTGCTGCCCGTATCGACACGCCCATCGCAGCCGTGGCATGGAAGAATTTACAACAGGTATGACCTTCCAACGCTAACCCTTCGTATCCCGCAATCATGTTCTCATTTCATCATGACAGATCCGTGTGTATTACATCACTGTCGATAATCGGGTGCAGGAATTTGCCTATTCCCAAAACGATGGTTGGCAAAAAGGCTCAATTTTGGGCACCGCGCTTAAGAACAGCACCTGCTTGTATGCGCAGGACCGATTTACCACTGAGCCCTTGCTCAGGGTCGGGTTCCAGTCATTCGCTGCTCCCCAGACTATCACTGAAGCTTTTTATAACATGAAAGATGGGTGGAACCGCGTGCTTGAATTTGGGACCGATGTTAGCATGGGCTCACATGTCAAGGATACGGGTATGCGAGATCAATTTCGGTACTTGCCACAAATGTTATCTACGCTCTACATAGTATAACCATATCGGTAACGCCGCTTGCGCGGCATGTCCCCGACTCCGATCTCCTCAAACGCACGCGAGAGTATTCAAAATAAGATAACTAAATCAACTTTTCAACTAAAACTCGAATCGATTTCACAAAAGTCATTCCAGCAGCAGCAGCGTTGTACACTGCCACGTACCCTTTGATTTCATCTGTGGTGAGTGCATCACGTGACGACACTTTTTTGACATGCAACCACCACCATCGGATAACCCCAACTCACTCCACACCTCCTTTTTGCCCCCAGGGCATACTCTTAAGCGAGTTAGATCTTCCTCTGGTGATAGCCAATGCAGACCTGCTGCACCTTTCTCAGAGAACGCGCTTGGTGACTTCTTGTTCGGCGCCCTCTCTTCCGCTGATCTGGGCATTCACCCTCCTGCTCTTGTGACTCTCACTGAAGCCTCCTCTCTCATTGATTCTTGGAAATCTTGAGATGCAACTGCATTCAGCATTGCAGATTGGGTTATCCTCTCTGAACAACTGATCAAAGCCATCTCAGCTCCGCTCATCCAGCTCGACTTGGGTGACGATGACGAGCACTCCCGCACTTTGACCCGTATCTCTGACGCCTTTCGTCAGCACATCCCTCTACACACAGAATGGTCTGACTATGACATGGACCCCTCTCCTTTCCTCCTTGACACTTCGCGCCATCAGACATCCAACACTCAATCTGTAGCTCCCACTGATACCATTCTGCAGATGCTACGGAAAATGGAGTCTGAAGTCCACTCTCGACTCTCCCACCTCGAGACCAAATTGAATAATGCATCACGCCTAGATGATCGTGCTGCCAAGACCCCCTCCCAAACTCCCCCTCCCACCCTCACCAGCACTATGTCCTATGCCACTGCTACTGCCCAAGTGCCTCAGCAGGCTTCCTCATCCTCCCTCCCATCCAAACAGTCGTCTGCCCGCCCACCAGAGCCCATTCACTTCGTCGTTCATTTTCATGGTTCTCCTCCTACTCCTGCCAATTGAGTCATCGCAAAGATCATCTCTGACAACATCAATTGTGAACTCGCCTCCATTCCAATGGCAAAAGGCTTACAGGTTATTGGCTCTCATTGGAATAACTTGGGCAACTGCATTCTCACCTTTCCCCATCACACCAAACTTTCGCTCATTCAAGACCACCTCCCGTCCATTCACAAGGCTATGAGCCTGCCCGCTCACCAGACAATCTCTCATGACGCCCCTTGGTCCAAGATCATTCTGTCCGGTGTCTTTGCACACACACATCGTGACGAGCCAGTCTACACTGGTGAAACCCTCCGCGAAGCTCTCCTACGCAACCCGGCAATATCCAGACTCAACATCACACAGAACCCTAGATGGGTACATCTGTCTGAATTCATTGACGGTTTCAAATCGTCCATTTCTTTTGCTTTTGAGGATCCAGATGGGTCCAACCTTAAATCCCTGCTCAAGACCAATCTGTTTATGTTCGGTGCCCCAGTTTGCGCTAAGCGCTGGGTGGAGAAACCTTGCCTACACCAATGCACACGCTGCTGGCGATTAGGACACCTCATCACTAACTGCCGCTCTCCTATCAGATGTTGCATCTGTGGTGATCAACACCCAGAAGATGCACACCGATCCAAGTGCTCCACCTGCTGCAAGGAAAACTGCCCTGACTCATGGACCTGTGACCACCCTGCCCTCTGTGTCAACTGCTGTGGGACACACTCTGCAGATGCACATGACTGCCACGAACATCGCAAATTTAACATCCCTGCCATCACTACTGACTTCACCCTTACCCCTCCCACCCAAGGCCAATCCATGGAGGCATGATTCTCCGCCCACTGAATGTCCTACAGCTGAATGTTGCTCGCTCAAATGTGCGCATGCATGCCATCCTCAACACTCTCATCGACTTCGATATTCTCCTCCTCCAAGAACCATGGTATGGTCATATTGGAGTGGCTCACTCTTCCACAGATGCGCAAGGCCTCGACATCAAAGGTACTGTTGCTAACCCAGCATGGGACCTTTTTATTCCAGAGTCCACCGCAGATGGTCCCCCTCGCATCGCCACTTTCATCCACAAGGGTATTCCTTCTTTGGATACTCATCCATGCCCTGATCTCATCGGGTCCAAAGATATACTCGCCATTAATGTTACATATGGAGGCGTTTCGTGTGTTATAGTTAATGTGTACAATGCTGGTACTGGCTGCAATGCTGACTCAGTCAATCACATTTGCAACACAAATTTTGACCTGCTTGTTCCCACTGCCATTGCCGGTGAGATAGGACGAATGCTATGCTCTGAAGTCGCTGAGTGAAGAGATGGATGATGTACTACTGTGGTGCTGTGTGCGTATGTAGACTGTCTTACTAAGCTATGGGGATCTCCGAGAGTCTAGGTCTCTGTACTGCTACCTTGGGACCCCTGGTCCATGCACCCCCCTAAAAAACAACTGGCGCCGCCCTCGACGCCACTACTCCGTTGTCTGTCCCTTCTTCTCTATCGTGTTGTTCTCTTCGCTTCTTTCTTCCATCCCGTCTTCTTCTGCTTCCTCCTTTTCTCCCTCTTCTTCGTCTTCCCCTTCGTCGTCGTCTTCTTTTTGTCTCTCTTCTTCTTTTTCTTTTTCTTGCTCCTTCGTCTTCAGTCTTGTCTTCACCCTCCTCTCTCTCTGCCTCTCTATCTTTCTCATCTCTAGCTTCGAATGCTGCTTGATCCTCTGCCAATTGCTGTACCCTGTCTGGGTGTGAAGGCTCTCAGTCTTCTTGCACTGAATTCTCCTTGGAGCTGGATTCCTTTGATTGTCTTGAGTTTGTACAAGTTCAGTATCTGCATCTATACTTGGTGTGGGATCGACCATTTCGGTATGAACTTGCATTCTGTTTTGAATGTATAATCTAAATCACTGCGAAAATCTGAACCAATTGACCAGGTTTGAATATGACCTCACCCAGCACTCTTTGAAGTAACCTTTTGTTGAATCTCACTTTCCTCTTGATTGCATGGCGTACTATTTCATCATACCCATCTATTCACTGTTGTACATATGCAATTTGCATCAATACTTCCGAGGTTCATAATGTTGATGTGCTCTCTTCGATAGTGATTGCTGGTGTGTTAATGACGAGCCCTAGCAAAAGTTCCTTGGGAGAAAATTTCAGCACTGGTAACAACCTGTGATTGAGAGCATGGACCACATCATCTAAATGATTCGGCCATGACTTAGGCAAGTTATCCCATATGGCTTCTTGACTCTGGTCTTCTCCTATTGCTGGTGTGCATAATCATTTCAGCACATGCAGCAAAAGCTTATTCGTTCCTTCTACTAGACCGTTAACCCACGGTGAATATGCCGCTACCGTGTGTAGTTTGCATCTTCTTGATTCGCAAAATGTTCTGACCGCGTCGTTATTGAAATGTTTTCCTCTGTCTGCCATGAACGTTTCCGATGGCGTGAACATATTGAATATTCCCTTTAGGCTCTCGATCGTTGTCTTTGCGTTGCCTGCGCCTTTAAACTTGAATACCCAGACATGTTGTGAAAACGTGTCTAGGTAGACTCCAAGTGTGCTATAGCCGCTTTTACCTTTCGGGAGTGAGAGGTAATCTCCGACTAACAATTCGAATGGATGTCGCCTGGTAATTGGTTCGAATAGTGAGTGTATATGCGTTGGACCAAAGTTTTTACACTTAGCGCATTCTTTGATGGCCTCTAGAATGGATACGTCAAGCTTTGGGCTACATATCTGGTCCAAAAGTGCGATCTTGATTGCGTCTCGCCCCCAATGGCCTCCTTCTGCGTGCGTCTTCGTTGCTAATGCTTTCGCTTCTTCTCTTGATACACATTCAACCTTGGTTCTTGCTCGTGCTGTCGCGCCTCCTTGTAGCTTCCAGAGTCTTCCGTCTTCTATGACGTATTGTTCTGCTCTGTGTCTTGCTCGGCGTTTTAGCCGAATGTCCTTGTCTTGATCCAGGTTGTATATTGCTTCTATAACTTCTTTGAATATCGGTTCATTAGTAAATCTCGTGCTGAGTATATCCACTGATTCATTTGTAGGTGCGACATGCATAATGTCGTTGGTTATACCTATTCTCGCTTCCCAATCTTCACTTACCGTCCATTCGCTTCCGTCCCCTGGCGTCTGCTGTGTATTCTCCCATTTTCTGCTGAGACCATCAGCTACCACATTCAGTTTTCCTGGTACGTGCCTTATATCCACTATGTGATATGCTAATATCCCTTCTCTCCATCTCGCGTGTGGTACATTCAGATGTGGGTTGAGTAATGTGTCTTTCATCGCACTGCAGTCCGTCTCGATTTCGACTGGGAAGCCCCATATTATGCTTGCGAATTTGTCCAGGCCGAATTTGAGCGCTGCGAACTCTAACAGGTACGATTTGTACTTCTTCTCTGTTGTCGATGTCCGTTTTGACGCGAATCCTAGGGGATGTAGGCGTTCTATCCATTTCCCTGTCGCTGTTTGCGTTTTGACCCTTTGTGCTAGGACTGCTGCAAATCCTTCGACGCATCCATCCGATGTTACCACAAAGTGCGACCCGTCATATCTTGGTGCTTGCAGTACTGGTCTTGACGTTATTGCTGTTTTTAGGTCTAAAAACGCTTTAGTATGTTCCTGTGTCCAAATGGTACTTAGCTTGAAGCCGCTCATTGCTCGACGATATGCTGCTTTTGACATCGTGTTGTCTACTGGCACTTTGAGTAGTAAGTCTCGTAGCGGGCCTTCTCGTCTTGCGTACGCATTGATTAATGTGCGATAGAAACCCGTTAACCCTAAGAATGAGGCTAGATTTTGTGCGTCCTGCGGTTGTCTCCAATCTACAATTGCTGTGAGTTTCGTCAGGTCTGGCTTGACCCCATCTCGCCCTATGGTCCCTCCCGCAAATTCTGTTTCCGACATGCACAGTTTCGTCTTGCTAGGTGCGATTGAAAATTGACATTCTCTAAAACGCTGAAATAAAACTGTTAGTTTGTTCACCATTTCTCTAAACGTGTTCGTTGCGCAACCACCGTCATCCATAAACAGTTCCATGTAGTGCGTGATCAAAAAGTCGTGTAGTCTTTCTGCTAACGTGTCGCAAAACGCTGTTGGCGCTCCAGTTATTCCCATTGGCATCCTCTTGTACCAGAAATAGCCTCTTCCTTCGATGTAAAACGCCAGGTAGGGTCGCCATTTTTCTGGTACTTCTATCGCATAGTATCCTGCTGCAAAGTCGAAAATTGAGATGTAACGCTGACCACTTAACCTTTGTTGTTTTGCTAGAATATCTCCTTGTGGCATAGGTACGACTTCCGTTACCTTGTTGAGTTGTGCGAAATTTTGACATATTCTCCATTTCTTCGGCTCTTGTTTCTTTGTTTCTTTGTCTTCAGGAGCCGGTACTTCTCTTGGCGGTAGTTCGTATGCTGGGCTTAACCCTGCTTTTTCGATGCTGGTCATTTATTCGCTGCTTCAATTCGTCCCATGGTAAGCCAGCCTGTTTCGTGCGCCCTTTGTGCTATCACCGTTGTTGCTGTGCATCGAATTAGCTCTGGGGGGGCTCGTTCTATAATCCCTGCGGTTAGCATGTCATTAACTCGTTCATTGTAGAATTTTGATTGTTCTGGTGTTAATGGCCGCTGATGCATTTGCAGATTGAATATTGCGTTCTCTGGAACATTCAAGTTTAGTGCTGCCCCCGGAATTGGGACTACTTCCTTTAAAGTTAATGCGAAGCTGTCCGCATTATCTGTTATTAGTTGTTCCAATTCTTTTCTTTCGACTTCTGATAGGTCGTCTCCAAACTTGATTTGTCGCAGGATCTCTTGAACTCGTGCTGGGTTGAACGGGTTTGTTTGTCGTGAGTATATTGATGGTTCGTTCTCCATTTGTTCGATTTCTGGCAGTTCTGTTAACAATTGGTTCCCGTCTTCTTCTTGTGTTGTCAGCACATTGATACTAGTGCTTTGCGCTATGGACTCGGATATGTCAGCGCTTTGTTGTTGCACTGATGGCGAATACGCTAGGACTTCCCTCGAGGGGAGCTTCTCGCTCCCCATTGCGTCTCCTTTCATCTTGTTTCTCCCCTCTCGTCTCTTGCTCATTCTCGTATACTTCCACTGGCCCATGGGGATGCTCTCGGGTTTCTTTTGCGTGTTTGTATTTGTTCTTTTTTGCTGTTGTTTTTCATCTAATGTTAGGTGCATTGCGTCTTCTCTCTGTAGCATTCGTTGGTCCGCTATCTGGTTCTTCAACTGTATTGTTCGAGCGTCGTCTGATATCATAATGGTATCCGTTGTGTATTCATGTGTCGCCGCGAACACCTTGAGTGTCGGTTTTCCGAACAGAAAACCCCAACTTCCGCCGCTATCAAATACCTCGAACGTGCTTCGTGCTTTGACTCCTTTGATTCCTATTATTCCCGTCCACTTTGCAACCGCCTTTACGACGTTTCCGTTTGCCATGCGCAGTCTTCTTTCTGATGCGCTCCAATTGTGTAGCCTGTGTTTGATCTTTTCGAATATTGATGTGCACATGGCGCTGACCATTGCTCCATCATCGAATAGGGCTCATACTCGAATTAATTCTCCTTGCGGGCCTTCTAGCTCTATGCGGTGGATGAACGGTATTGCCTCTCCGTTTTCTAACTGGGGTTTTGAGATGTGTGGGTGTCCAACTGAGTACAGATCAGTTATCTCGATTGCGCTGCGAGATTCGATAGTACATGCGATGCTCTTAGCTACACGTCCAGCAGAAACTTCGGGGCTATAGATCTCGTTGTTCTCCTCGCACGTTGCCTCCTTGCATGCGAGGATCTCTACTCCAGCTTGGGTGTCTTTGCGACTTTGGGTCGACGTATTGCTCTGTTCTACGCCGACCCATCCACTTTTCCCTGCTGTTCTACCAACTCTTCAACCCATCCTCCTTGTTCCTCGTAACAGTTGTTGATAACAAGCGAAATGGGTGTAGCTGCCGCTCTGTTGTAAGCACCTAGTGTTCTGCTTACTATAGCTCTCCATGCTGACTCTTTGCGTGATAGGCGCTCTGCATGGTCCATCGGTAATGGGCAGTTTCGTCCATTATGCCCGTGAGTTCCACATGCGAAGCACTCGCTCGATGCTATAGCGGCTGTGCCCGGTTTCAACGGATACCCTGTGTCTTGCGTGACACGCGTATTCTCTCCCCATTTTGCATTCCATTGTGCTAATTGCGTTGTGTAGGCCATCTGTCCTGTTGCTGTATCTGGGTGGTGCGGCAATACATTGATCAGCTGCCGAACTGCAGACTTCGCTTCTTCCGTTATCACGAACGGTTGTTGTGCTGTGACCTGTTGTCGACTATATGTTGGCTGCTGACTCTGCCGATTGAACGCCATTGGGACTCGTGTGAATGCACTATTGGTTGAAGGTATGTTCGAGGGAGCTGTTGCGCTGATTGACATCTTGTTGAATTGATTCTGTAGAGCTGCGATTGGGTTCTGTGGTGTTGTTCGAGCTTGAACTCGCGCTAAGTCTGCTCGTAGTGTCGTGAGTTCCTGCGCTTGCTTCGTCTTCTGCTCCTGCTTCTCTGCTAGCCTGTTTCCTTTCAACTCTGTCACTGCCTTCGTGAACTCCGTCCATGTCTTGTATTCCTCATCTTTGAGTAGATCCTTCACGACATCCGGGAGCTTACTGCGAACCTGCCATATCATCGACGTGCTTTGTTCTATCCCCGCACTAGTGGCCAGTTGTAACGTCTTTGCTGCCCATGCAACATGCGTCCAACATTCCCTGTCGTACATCGTCGTTTTCTTCCCCACTTCTGTGCTTGATAGGATGTGCTCTAACAGCTCTCTCTCGTACTCTGCCTTTGTTTTTTCCGCAATAATGACGGGTGGCCAACGCTTCTCGAATGCTGCTACAAAAGCTGCCCAAGTTGTTTTGTCTGTGGAGGATAGTGCCTTAAACCAGGTCTCGGCTTGCGAGCTAGTTCCTAGGTAGTCCCCATATGCTTCTAGCTTGTCGCTAAGCAGTGTTACTGCTTGCTGTCGCATTGCGCGGTTGAACGACTTTAAGAAATCTGCTGGATTCTCTGATGCTCGTCCATCTCCATGAAATATCTGTGGGGTTTCCGTGGGCATGTTGACCTTTGGTTGTGAGATAGTTGCGAGTGCAAAAAACTTGTCAAGTTCGTAGTCAGGTGCTGCTGCGACGGATGAAAGCGGTTCCGTTTTCAAATGACGAAGTCTGGATTTGAATCCAAGCCAAGGTGTCTCAAAATCTAATTCTGGGACCTCAAGTTCTGGAAACGGGATGTTGTTCTTGTCTTCCTCGTCTTCTCCGAGGCTACTAAGGGATGACTCGCTCGAGGGAGTTGTCGTGTTGTGTGATGGTGGGTCTGCTGCGTCTATTGGGGAGGGTATTGTTGCTCTTTCTGTTGACCAGTCTGACCAGTTTGTTTTTGAACGTACGTTGGTCACTGCTTTTCCTGCTGTTGTTCTGGGTCTCAAACTTTCAGTATTGGGCATCAGGTGCCCACGTAAAAAAACTGGATAGACGTAGCCTCTTTATTATCTTTCTGGTGTTAGTCGTTTTTGCGACGTAATAAGATTGCTATTTCGAATCGAAGCTTCTGAGTTCTGATTTCGATAGCTAAGCTGAGACTGCGACTTTTGCGACTGCTAAAATGCTAAAACGAAACTGGGACAGTTCAATCTGCTCTGTTCACCACGATGAGATAGGACGAATGCTATGCTCTGAAGTCGCTGAGTGAAGAGATGGATGATGTACTACTGTGGTGCTGTGTGCGTATGTAGACTGTCTTACTAAGCTATGGGGATCTCCGAGAGTCTAGGTCTCTGTACTGCTACCTTGGGACCCCTGGTCCACCGGTGATTTCAACCTTCACCACCCAGAGTGGGCTCTTGAACATCGCACTGCTCGCCCAACCTCAACAGCCGCCATCGAGCTTGCTGAGTGGTTGATTAGCAACTCCTTTGCGGTTGCCAACTCCTGCATCACTCCCACACAGCGTGGCCGGACTAATCAAGCCGATTCTATTATTGATCTCACTCTTTTTAACTATGCTGCTACTAACAAGCACATCTTTCGCAGCTGGGACTGTTCAGAAGAGCTATCTTTTGATTCAGACCACAATGGTGTCACATGGACCATCCACCCTCCTGACAAGTCACCAGATACTAACACTGACACTGACATAGGTATTTGCATTGACTCCTCCAAGAAACCAGAATGGTGTGCTGCATTTGCAACTGCCATCTACTCCTCCCCCATGCCAGCATGTTTCCTCTCAACAGCAGACATTGATCAAGGTGCCAAGGCTCTTCTCGATGCACTTATCACAGCTACATCGACAACCATGCCCTGCCGCACCAACCGGGTCCTACATCGCGCAAAATGGTGGAACAATGATTGTGACCAAGCTTTTCATGACCTCTGCCACGTATCACCTGCTGATCGGGCCCATGCACACTCCCATTTTTGAGCAGCAGTCCGTTCTGCAAAACAGAATTGGGCAGCTGATATTATCAAGAACACACCTCAACCAGAAGTATGGAAACTTTGTCGCTGGGCAGCTGGCAGACCAAATCAGCATATTCCCCCAACCTGCACTCTTAATGGACTCACTGCTGACCCTGAAGCGCAGAGTCATGCCTTCACAACGTCCTTTTTTCCTAGTACAGCACCTCAAGTTCCTATTCACCTTCCTGATGATCCCCCTCCTTTACCCCCTCGTCAATTTTCCCCTCTCACTCCTGATGAAATTCTTGACGCACTTACTGAGACCTCAAATACCATGGCACCTGGCAAATCTGGCATCACGTTGTCTTGTTACTTAAGGGTCTTTATAGAATGCGTATATAGTGACAGCACAACTATACAGGATAAGACTTCTTGCCAGTCCTTAAGTACATGGTCTACGACTTTTCTAGTTTTTGTGGTAGATAACGTGCTGGTTCTTTGGGAGGAATTACCTTTTATTTCACAAGCAATTTGATAGTACTGATGTTTTAACAAAAATGAACTGTGTTAGGTATGTTTCACCCTAGTAGGTCGTGTTTCAACCTATGAAAGTCTTTTTCAACTTGTTGAGTCTCCCTTGATGTGAGAGAGAGAGTTAGTGTAGTAGACGTAAAGCTTAGATTGTAAAAAAGATAGAGTAGAAGAATATGTATAGACACTTCAGTATGGTGCTATACAATTTAAGAATGGGCTGATCCTGCCTGTGCAGACCTTATGTTTGGTAGTACACAGCACAAGAGATGACTAGATTGCCTTGCCTGTATAGTCCTTATATGACAAATATACAGCTTACAAGGTCTTCCTTACTTCAAGGCACAAGTGTTGGCCTGCACTTTAACTTACGTAATATGCAACTGTTGCAGAGTAGGTTCAAAAGTGGGAAGTCTTTATTTAGTATCCTTATACTAAATATTTAACTAATAAAAGAAATGTACTTGTAATGTACTTAGTGTCTGCTCTGGACTTATCAATGCCAGATACTAACAGACAGTAAGAAGGGGTTCTGTATATAATAGAACATATACTTCTCATGCTGACATCCTTGTTGTCTGCCCTGGACTTACTATCTATTGCCAGTTACTAACAGACAATTTACCACTAGGCAAGGATTTATGTATTGTCCTTCAAATTGACTTCAAAGGCTGGACAAATGGCCTACACTTTTAAATCTTACGTAATCTTACTTGATTGGGAGACAGAGAAAAAGTGGGAAGTCTGATTGCTCAGCTGTAAAATGGGCTCCTTTTATACCTTTTTGGAGGCCAGATTACTAAGCATGATTCAGCACTGGTGTTACAATAACGTTACCACCCCCTATCTTTTCTCCTATCTCTTTGGACTTATGGCCGCGTTGCCTTGTATTCATATAGCCTTGGCTATTCTTATGTGTTACCTTTGATTCGGTTTGTCTTATCTCTGACTCACCCTATCTCTGACTCGTCTTATCTTTGACTCACCTTACCCTTGACCCACACCCTTAACCCTTGGACATGCGGCTGCATTGCCTTGTACTATATCAGGCCTTAAGCCTACCTTTCTGGTATCTTTCATTCTCGCACATACCTGACAAGCCTTCCCTAAAGTCATTCCCCATTCCTATATAAGCTCACCATGTATCATAGTAGTTCCTCACTTTAATCCTACTTGGTTTTACCTTGAAACCTGATCCTTGCTTAGGCTTCACAACCTAAGTGTCTATCCCTGATTCTATCTTCGAGCACTCCTTGTCGATAGCCTGATTATCATCTGTCTCAGAGGTGCCAGCCCTCTAGACCGAACCTTTGATTCTGCCTTGTACAGTATTAAGCCCGTAAAGCCAGTATCATTACAGAACCCCTTCTTGTCTGAAGGCGGAACCACTTGTTGAAGATATCCTTCGTGAAGGACGGTTCTCTTTTGAACCATCAGCAAGAGACCCATCCAAGTTCCGTAACAAAGGATTAAAGTCTACCAAATCCCCTCCGGTGCTTATCAAAGCAATCCACCATTTCGACTCAGAGAAGAAGATTTAACTGGGAAAGCGATCCGCAAGATCTACCCACAGAACCTAACACCTCAGAAGACGAATTCCCTGAAGAGCAACCACCCAGACAACTCTCAGCAAACCCTTCATTTAGAATGTCCAGCCAGACTGTTCTTGTTAAGGCCGCCGAAATCAAAGTCGGAGTCTTGACCAGATTCTCTGGAGACCTTACAGATGCCAGCAGATGGAAGTATTCAGTACTTGCCTACCTGCACCTGAACAAGACCATCTACGACACTGACGAGAAGAAGATCATCAATGCGCTATCCTACATGACTGAAGGATCAGCCACTGCTTGGGCGCAGAACTTTTATGCCACGGCATTTTCTACCGTCGCTTCTCCAGTATGGGGAACTGCAGATAAATTCTGGGAAGAATTTGACAAAGCCTTCGTCCCAGTTGATTTGGCTATTAACGCCATGACCAAGCTAAAGACTATTAGACAAGGAACCGACCTTGCTAAATTCATAGCTGAATTCAAGACCCTTGTCGCCCAAGCCAACATCAAAGAAAGCATTTCCATCATCCACTTCTTTGAAAACGTGCTGGAACCAGGATTACACAACCGCATTTATATGAAGGAAACGGTCCCCAAGACTTTTGACAAGTGGGTTGAGGCTGCTATCCAGCTCAACGCCAATTGGCTCAGAAGCAAGGCTGTTACGCAAGGCTTGCATCAGAAGCCTTACAAATCCAAAAGTAATGCCAGATACATTCTGAAACCGCACATCAATAAGGATCGCGATCCTGATGTGATGGATGTTGATCGCCTCAGTGAGGCTGAATGAACCAGATATATGAAAGAAGGGAGGTGCTTCATTTGTGCCAAGACTGGACATCATTCCAGTGACACCTCCTTCCAGTGACACCTCCTTCCAGTGACACCTCCTTCCATCCCAAGAAGAAGAATGTCCGCCGTCAAAATATTGAGGAAGAAACAGACAATGAAGAACCCATGGAAGAAGTCAACAGACTCAAGGATTTTTGAAGAAGAGGACTGTATCGACGTCAGTACCTTGTAACTGAATCGGACTTGTATGTAAAGTAGGTGATCGAAAGGAAATGCGAATTCCCATTACCCTCATCTCTTCACACTGTCCAAAAACCGTTGAAACAACTGCTGTTGTTGACTCTGGGGCATCCAGAACATTTATCTCCGAAGATTTCGTCAAGGAGCATGGGATCAGAACCCATTGCCTCAAGAAACCTTTCCGTGTCAGGAATGCTGATGGCACAAACTCCGGGAAAGGAAGAATCACCCACTATTGCACCATTATGGTCAAAGTGGACCAACGAACCATGTTTGGCAAGTTTAATGTCCACAAACTTGGCCATCATGACTTGATCCTACTCGGAATTCCCTGGCTGAAAGCCATGAACCCTACGATTGATTGGGCAAAAGAAACTCTTGATCTCCCCAAGACCGAATGATCCGAAAAGCTTGAACAGCTTACGGATAAGGAAAGAAAGCAAAATGGCCTGAAACTGTTATTTGCAAAGAAAGAGGCTGGTCTGAAGCCACCTCTAGAAGGAAAGAAACGTGAGTGGAAGAATTCCCAACTGAAGAAGAAACCTTCTCAGGAGATGTCGGGAACATCCACGCAAAAGACAAATAAGGAGAAGCCCTTAGCCTCTGCACATCCGCAAGACGACCCAGTGCAAGCAATCAAGAGTTCCCTGACCCCTGAGAAGGCTATTCCCAGAAAGGAACCTTTCAGGGCCACGATTGAAGAGATTGAAGACGAAGAAGCACCAGGTCTTCTTCCCATCCCCAATGAAGATGAAGAAATGATCGACGAAGAAGATGAACGATTCGACACCACAAATGATGTGTGGATCGACAGATTAGGAAACTTTGCCCCTGCAGTTGGTTCTATTGCAGAATACACCCTGTAGGATGACGAATTCCTCGTGGAATACTCCGACTCAATGGACATGCGTGTCATTGAAAACATATCCATGGATACTCCTCTGATGAAAGACAGAACATCCTTTGTGGAACAAAAGAAACTGGTTTCACCCCTGCCATGGTCCGATGAATATGTCAAGATTGGAAACAAAGCCCAGCAATTTGCCCTCGCCGCTAATGCAGAGCAAAAGAAGAAGTCGTTCGAAGAACTCATTCCTGAGTATCTTCACGACTTTGCTGATATCTTTGCGAAAGACAGACTTAATCAACTCCCTCCCGAACGGCCTGGCATTGATCACCGAATTGAAATGAAATCCGGCTTTATTCCCAAAACGTCAAAGATTTACCCTCTGTCAGAAAAGGAAAGAGAAGCAGTCAAAACGTTTATTGATGAAAATGTGAAGAAAGGCTTCATTTCGGAATTGAAGTCGCCACAAGCTAGTGGTTTCTTCTTTGTTGGAAAGAAAAGTGGCAATCTTAGACCCTGCCAAGATTACCGGTATATTAATGACTGGACAGTGAAGAACGCATACCCACTCCCTCTCCCACTTTCGCTCGTGGCGTGCTTGCACCGTGCAAAGTACTTCATAAAGATGGACGTATGGTCTGGATATAACAACATCTGTTGTCTTACTAGGATGTGAAAAGCAATAAAATCACTTAAATTCACTAATCCTCCACAGTCAACGGTTCAGACAAATACCAACGGTTGATAACGTGGTCGTTCGTGGGAGAAAAACACCAAAGTGCTTGTTTCTGTAGGCAATTGTTTCACAGATGGGAAGGGGAGGATGTATTGGGGAATTATCAGAAATAGTCTCTGTTAACTGGCGTGATGCAGTGCTTAGGAAAACTCAGGGGTTGATCAGAAATAGTCTCCGTTAACTGGCGTGATGCAGTACTTAGGAAACTCAGGGTAATATGAATGTCGAATCCCAGAATGTAGCAAAATCAGTAACTGGCGTGATGCAGTGCTTTGATCCTACAGATAATATGAATACAGAATCTCAGATTTGTATCGGTAACTGGCATGATGCAGTGCTTCAATACTATGAATAGATGGATAAAGGTAGGCGGTGAGTCAGAGTGATATCTCGTGGATACACCTTATTCTCACAATCAGGGGAGATCAAACTAAGAGTCAGATACAATGAATTCAACCAAATACATGGCTTCGAAACCAAATCTTCTGTCGCTCAAGCACTCACGTTGAGTCTGAGGCAAATCAGAACGGGATTAGGCCAAGCTCTTAATACTGTTGACTAAAGTATAAGTCTTATTTGTTGTCCTCAGTTTGTTAGAAATACGTGAATTCTCCCCACAGAATTGATTTCCTGTGTCGTAAAGAGAATGGATCAAAAACTATACTAGACGGCTAGTAACTGTGTACTAGCTAATATAATTTGAAGTAGCTTAGAGAATAATCCGAAGGTCGTGGGAAAAAGTGCTATAAATGGTAAGAGGAAATAAGCTAATATTCACTCAGACTTGTCACACATTTATATAGGGTGAAGATCAGTGGTACTGGGAATCAATCTTATTGACAAGAGAGGATTTGGTCCCCTTTATATACTACTTTACAGGTGGCTACACTATCTACTCAATATAGAAATATGACTCATCATGACTCAGCATGACTCAGCATGACTCATTCTGACTCATTTGTTTGATATTATTTACTGTTTGCTACTATTTGGAAGCTGTTCAAAAGCTGTGACTAAACTTTAAGTGGAATGTTGATTATGTAAGTCAAACTGTCCAGAACATATGACTAATCACTCCAACATATGAAGATTATGTAATTCAAGTGACATTCAAGTGTCAAACATGAATGTGGATCATTAGTTCAGAAAATGTATGATAAAATTCTGAAACATACAGAAAGGTATATTTTAATAGTAAAACAAAAAGTTCTGATGCAATTAGTGACTAAGATAAGTATGTAATTATTATAATTAATTCAGTTAACCTTGAATAACCCTTGAGGAAATGATTATAAAATGTATTAATGCAAAACAAATTAAGACTACCTTCACGTATAGAGTGTGAAAGGTATATGATACTGTGTATATCTCTGACCGTATCTATGACTGTGTATGAAGAATTATATATGTCCATGACCATGTACGAAACAAGTTTCGTGCATGTCACCATATTCACCCCAACGACTGATGGAAAGCCACATTTACAACTGAATTCGGGCTCTATGAGCCGAATGTCATGTTCTTTGGGCTTTGCAACTCACCAGCAACCTTCCAGGCATATATGAATCGCACCTTCCAACAAGAGATTAATGAAGGATGGCTCATCATTTATATGGACAACATCTTGATTTTCTCAAATAGCCTTGATGAACATTGGACACAAACCCGGCGCATATTAGAAAAGATCAGAAAGGAACATTTATTCCTGAAACCAGAAAAATGCACCTTTGATGCACAAGAAGTCGAATACCTCAGAATGATCATTAGGCCTGGACACGTAGCTATGGACACAGCGAAGACTGATGGAATCAAGGATTGGCCTACACCAACTTCTGTTAAAGATGTTCGGTCATTCCTTGGATTCTGCAACTTTTACCACAACTTTGTACCACACTACTCTGACATCGCCCAACCACTGATTGATTTAACGAAGAAAGAGACCAAATTTTTGTGGTCCGAACCCTGTCAAACAGCCTTTGATGAACTCAAGGTGTGTTTCCTGAAACAACCCGTCCTCTGGAACCCCGATCCCACCAGACAGTTTGCCGTTGCAATTGACGCATCTCTCGTTGCAACGGGAGGAGTGCTTTTACAAACAGACGAGAATGGTGTCTACCATCCCTGCAGATATTTGTCGCAGTCCCTGAACCCTGCTGAACGAAACTACCAGATTTTTGATTGCAAACTCCTTGCAGTCATTCGCGCACTTGCAGAGTGGCGTCACTACCTCAAAGGGAATCCACACCCTGTCATTGTATTTACAGATCACAAAAATCTCTTATATTTCCGAACTGCGCAAAAGTTGACCCGACGCCAAGCACGTTGGCAACTTGAACTGTCTCGATACAACCTCGAATTACATCATGTAGCGGGAACTAAGCTCGCAGCACCTGATGCTCTATCTCGTCGTCCTGATCATGATTTGGGTAAGAGTGATAATGAGGACGGCGTCCTCCTCCCTGATGATATGTTCATCCAACTTCTGGATGTCGATTTGATGGCTTCATTAGCCAACCCCTCTGAATCCGACCCCCTTTTCACTTGTGCACGTGATGCACTTGATGGACTATCCTTGCTGCCTATGAAGTCGGCATTATCTGATTGGCGTATTTCTGAAGGCGTCCTTTATTTCAAGGACTGTGCCTATGTTCCCCCTGGCTGTTGTCTAGCTATTTTGCAGCAGACACACGATCACCCAACGGCAGGACACCCTGGCCAATTCAAGACTGAGGAATTGACGAAGAGAGATTACTGGTGGCCCTCTATGGGTACCTACATTAGAAAATATGTTGATGGCTGTGCCTTGTGCCAGCAGATGAAGACTGATACCCATCCCGTGACCCCACCACTTATGCCAATTGCCTCCGACGCTGTCACCCCGTTCACTCATATTTCCATGGATCTTATCGTGAAACTCCCCGTGTCCGGGGGCTTCGACTCTGTTTTGGTCGTGGTCGACCAAGGGCTTATGAAGGGGGTAATTCTCATCCCATGCAACGAAACCATTGACTCCGAGGGAATTGCTAAACTTTTCCTGAAACATGTCTATCGAAGATTTGGACTCCATGAGAAAGTTATCTCAGACCACGGCCCCCAGTTTGTTTCTAAGTTCTCCAAAGCTCTCACCCAACTACTTGGCTACCAAATTGCAGCATCCACCGCATACCACCCTCAGACAGATGGACAGACAGAACGACTAAATCAAGAACTAGAAACATACCTCCGAATCTATTGCCGATCAAACCCTGAAACATGGGCTGAACACCTCCCTATGGCCAAATTCGTTCATAACCACCAAAAGCATGACTCCCGAAATGCCTCCTCTTTTTTCCTAATGATGGGATATGAGCCACGTGCGCTCCCCCATGTCCTTCCTGATTCCACAGTTCCGGCTGCAAACGAACACATTCAGAAATTACAGAAGACGAGAGAAGAAGCCATCTCGTGTCATAACATTGCCATGCAGCAAATGGCAGAATGAACCCATGGAAAGAAGTATACCCCTTGGAAAATAGGAGATAAGGTTTGGTTATCCGGAAGGAACCTCACCACCCCTTTACCCTCAAAGAAATTAGCACCGAAAAGATACAGACCCTTTACCGTTTCCGCGGTCCTATCACCCATTACATTCACCCTCATGCTCCCTCCTCAGTGGAAGATACATCCCACATTCCATGCCTCAGAGCTTTCCTCCTATCAGGAAACAGAAGTCCATGGCCCGAATTTCACTGAACCTCCACCTGACCTTATCAATGACGAAGAAGAATACGAAGTTGAGGCAATCCTTGCCCATAAAGGAGCTGGCAAATGTAGACGTTATCTCATTTCCTGGAAAGGATACCCTTCTGCCAGCAACGAGTGGATTCCAGAAGAAAACATGGCAAACACCGGACGCCTGTTGAAAACATATAAAAAGACCCACCGATTGAACTGAAGGCCCCATCCACCTTCATCCATAACCACCATGAACTCTGCCTCCTCTTCCGCTACCGTTGTCGAAGAAGTCCTTGTAAACCATTACGTCTCCACCTCTGCTCAGACTGAAAAGACCCCCACCTTGCTTGCCCATATCTATAAAGAAAACATTGAGGCTGCCGACGAAACTGCCCTCATTGAATCTACCATTCTATCCCACCAACACGCCTTAGAAATTGAACGCATCCTTGTCGCAAGGAATGCCTACCCCACTGCTGCCATCCTCAACACCATCAGAACCGCCCAGCTCATTGAACAAGAAGCTCAACTCATCAATGACCCCGCCGTCAAACAATCCATCCTCCACTATCAGAAGCGTATTCATGGTCTGTGTTACCTGCTCTTGCCTAGCGATATTAAAAAGGATATCCGCGAAGCTATACTCATCATCATCAGGAAAAACTGTTGTTCTATATAGGTGCTACACTCTGTGATAGCTAGTATAGCGTTGTATAGACTATAGGCAGCTGTGGGGCTCTATACAGCACTATAGAAAACTTCATGTGATATAATTAAAAGAATTTTACCATAAAGTTTGATATGCGTATTTGGAAGTAAAACAATTAAGAAAAAAGGTATCACATCTATCTAAAACACTATCTGAGGTCCATTCAATTGGTAAAGCTGTACATCCAAAGTTTGGTATGAGTTGGCATGTCTGTCTAATAGAAGATAGAGATATAACTTGGCCTGGGGTAAAGCCATCTGCGTTAGATAGACATTTTTTGACAAGATACATTTCATGATAATCTTCAGCAGCAGGTTTTAAAGGTGCATACCACTCAACATAAGCCAGTGGATCCTTAGTCCAAGCAGGAGTAACGGAGCCATATACTTGTGAAGGTAATTTGAAAATGACCTTCAAGTGACCAATTCTTGTACCTATAGGTAGGGTTAAATCACTCACTGGCATAGAATATTTAATAACTTGAAACTTACCTTTAAGACCAGTGGTTTCACAATCTGAAGTATCCATCACAACCATAGTGTCAAAGTGTGCAGGTTTACCTCCTAAAGAGGGTTTGGCTTTGACTGTATCTGTCTCCTCCTGATCAAAATCATTGTCATTTCCTAAGGAGTCAAGACAAAACTTGAACCCATGATAAATGTCTATATGGCTAAAAGGTAGATCCATGTGTCGTAGTCGTCCTCTTGAGTGTGGATCAGAAAGCTGTGAATTGAGATACGAAATAAGATCTTTCTTGAAGCCTTGACAGTTATGATCTTGAATGACATCCAGAATGTGTCGCCTAGCTTGATGAGGGCTCTTGGTTAAAAGGAGTCTTTGATCCCCAAATATAGAGTGCGCAAACTCCTCCTCCTCATCCTCCATAGACATTTTCAGATAACTCTGAAAGGAGGAAACCTTTTTCCTTCTAGTTAGCCATGCTATCATCTGAGGCTTCTCATTTCTGCCATTTGACGCATACCAAGCTTCCTTGCAGAAGTCTATATGAAACCTCTCAAACATCTCCGTATTATAGTTGTCGGTGGTGCCAAAGTTTTTGATGTTCTCCAAATAATGTTGCAGAGAGTGGAATTTTGGGATGTCTAGGTTGTCTCTGACTCCAAGATTGATAATAACCTCCTTGTGTTGGTGGAAGTCCTCTAGAGCCTTTTGCATATATTGGAGAGTGGTGTCATCATGAGTTGGATATTGAGCCAGATATATGAAATCCAGGAGGGAACAATATGCCTGGATAACTCCTCTTGGAACCTTGTCAATAAGACAACCTAATAGCACTCTAGCCATATGTTTTCTCTCCTTGCCTCCTATTTGACCCATACCAGACCAACCATTATGAAAGTGTCATACACCATAACAGGGGGGGAGTGCTTTTATACGTCGGTCCAATTCTTCTTCATCCATAAGTTCTTGACACCACTCCACAATATGTTTGAATACTCCTTGATATAATTGATGGAGAACGTCTGATGTTATTGCCAGGTGGATATCACAAAGAGGAAAATCAAGCCAGAATGGCTCAAAGACACCTCCTGCAACATCTTGTGACATGCAGTGCTGACGAAAAGCTGCATTGGAATTTGTGTTGGTATTGGCTTCATTGATGACAGAGGTTGTCCATGACTGCGTGCGTCTAGCAAATTGTTGAACTTCTGCTAACTGGTCCGCTCTAGCTTTGCACTTAGGACAAGTCCCATACTTGGAACATGTAGCCAAGCATTGCTCTGGATAGTCGGCCACATAGCAAGCTATAATGGGAAAAACTAGATGGACTAAGCCATCCCCTCCTGTAATCTCTACTCCAGTCCTTCCTGCCTGCTTCAATGGCTCCAAAATGATGCGTAGAGATTCATGGAAAAGTCTTTGAGTTCTAGAAGATGCTTCTTTGACAGACAGCTCCTCCTTCAACACTTTATCCACTGATAAGTAGCCTATCAGTATATAGGCATGTTGTCCAGGTTTATGTCACATGGCTCTGGATATATTTCCCAAAGTTAAGTACACGGGATATGCAGATTTTGATGCTGAGAATCGTGTGAGCTGAGTTTTGTCTGAGGCAATGATAACAGGTGCTACAGATGCTCCGTCAGGTAGTCTATCCTGCAATGTCATTAATTGAAATGTTACGTTCTCCAAGTTAATCTTACACCCACCTGAACAGCATACCACCATCTTCCACTTCACATTTCATTATAGATCCTGGTTGAATGTGTAGAGTCGGTGAATATAGTTGATGGTTTGTAGACTATATCCCTAGCGTGCGCAGGATTACCCAATAATGCCTGGATAGCATCTAAAGGGTTTCTATAGTGCAGCTCATGCTTATGTTGAGGCTTATCATGGAAGGCAAGATAGGTTGACTGCCATTTAGCATGAGCTGGGATACTGTCTACAGTTTGATGGAGTGATCTAGTATTGTGATACTGAAGCCCTAGACATTCTCTAACCTAAATGCACATTAGTTGATATGAAAACTTCATAAATGCTCAATACACTTACCCCTGGAATAGCCAATAATCTGTCAAAAGCCTTGTGTCCTATACCCTCTTGCACTGCCCAACAAGCCACCTCCCAGTCCAAATGCGAAGCAAATGGATAGAATAAACAATCTTCTTCTTCCTCCATCTCTATTCCATTCATCTCCACATCATCTTCATCTTCTGTTAAACCAAACTTCTGATGCCATTTGGCATGTAAGTTTTGGTCAATGCGTATCACTTTGCCAGCATGAGGATGCCACTCTGTCACCCTATCATCTTCCTCATCTGACAGGGAGCGTGCATGCCTGGATGGCCCAGGGACTCCTAGCTGTTCCAGTGGATCATCTATGTCCATAAAGCCCTGGTCAGCATCCATCCATTGGCCTGATATTTACAGTAAGCCCTCCCTCTTCCAATATAAAAATAATGGAGGTGCTACTCACCCTGAGCATTTAGTGGTATTAGTTGAAAAAGCTCATCATCTACTTCATCCACCATTGTGTTTGATAGATCCTCCATTGAATCTTGGTTGGTACTCCCATCTTCTGTATCCAACTCATGACATTTTCCTGCCTTGTACCACTTGCAGCTGGTGGCATTTCGAAGGTGAGCATTAAGGCCTTTAGGAGTACTAAAAGATCGTGTACAACCAGATGCTGGACATCTATAAGGCATTGAGGCCTCAGCCAACATACGCATGTGGGATACCATGTATTTTTGAAATAGAACAGGGGGATTGACGTTGGTGGGACTTCTTCAGTTTTGATAACCTTTAAGCTGTTGTCCAATACAAATAAGTTATATTTAGGTCGTACTTATTTCTGGCCCAAAGCTACACCAAAGCATCATTGGAAATACAAATGTTCTAAACAAACTGCGTGATGCTTACAGACAACAAGGAAAATGTGATGCAAACAGACAACAGGCAATCAGGTAAAAAAGAGCAGGAAACAATGGGATAAGGCATATATGAATCAAATAAAGATAAGAGAAAGCGTCCAATACTCTCTACACAGTAGCCGCAATGACAATCACTAAGCGCAAAAGGAAGTCAACATGCAAAATCAGCCCGCCACTCGCTGCCACTGACACGGGCGGGTGCAACAAGCCTAACTCGATCGCGAGTCCGCATTCCTGAGCCCTTCAAAACTTTTGATGAGCTTGCTGGACCAAGTGCTCACTCTTCATCAGGGGGGCAGGGCATGCGCGCAAATAAATTGGATGCAATGTTGGCATTTGCGCGCCCGATCTGGTGATGCATAATATTCATATGCATTGCAGGTAAGCGACATGAACTGGTGGCAACTCCTGGGGCACCTGTCACATTACGCCACTCTTCCATCATGGGCACAGGCTTGCAGAGATCAGGATGATCTGTAGATAGAGAGTCGAGTGCACGCTGGATGATACGGATCATGCCTGCATGTGTGACTGCCTTCTCATAAAAGAGAAGATCCCGCATCTCTCTCAACATCGTTTTGATAGCCTCACAGGACCACTCTCTACCCAGCCACCCTTCCAGAAGTCGGAAACCATCATGATTGCAGAAGAAGCGCTCCTTCCTTGCCGCCTCACGCCAGATTGCAACTTCCTCTGTCACATGTTCTAGCCAGATCCCAAGGTAATGATTGGATTCTTCTGGGGCGTCTCTACCTGGAAGTGGCTTCAAGACGTACGGTTCGTTGAACATGAAGGCAAGGCTGAGAATAACGTAGTAGTAACCTTCCAGGTCGTGTGCCACAACGCGTGGAACAGGCGCTGCACCTGGTTTGTGAGCAAACATGGAATCCACAGCCATCCATGCTCATGTACCCTGTCAATAATGTACCATTAAGAAGAGATAATGATAGTGGTTGATGCACTAACCGTCAGCTCATAAAGACCCCCACCATTCTCATCACCATTAGCGAAATTCTGCAGGTCCTCTTTCACATTGGAAGCACCCCATGCCGACACCTTGATTTGAACGAACCCTTTGTCCTCTACCTGTACCTTCACCACTTCAGGAAGTGCGCGTTTCTTTGAAGTGCTGGGTTCTGGATTTGCGATGCTACTGATCCCCCGCTTTCGCTGAACTTGAGTGACAGCCCCTGCAGGAAGCACACTGGAACCAGCATCAACTTGCTGACCTGCAGAACGAGTTTTAGCAGCTTTGTGTTTGCGAGGCTTGCGAGTTGTGGGCAAAGGGTGTGCAGGGGCGACTGGAATGGCCGGAGTGCTCTGTGTAAGCAGAGGTAGGGGAGATGGGATGGGAGAAGTGGGTGAGGTGTGAAGGACAGCAGCGTCTTGAGGAGGTATGGATGACAGGGGTGAGAGAACTGGGTGTGGTGTGAGGGAGAGCAGTGTCTTGAGAAATCGGAGGGTGTTGTCTTCAAAGATCTTGGGTGGGAGCGGTCCTCATGAGGAAATGTCTTGAGGGGCCCAGGAAGCAAATGCGTGGTCGAATAGCAAGCCATGTCTGATATTGCTATTGTTTATGTGACCCCAGTCAGACTTGTCGGGATGGACAAGTCCCAAGTTCCACAGCGAGGTATCTGCTTGCATGAACGATAGAGGGAATAGCTCATCACTCTCAGAGCCATTGTCTGAGATGCGGTATGGTGAATAGGCTTGACCATGTGCTGTGCGATACATTCAGTAGCAGCTGAGACCAGTTATTGTTGATACTCACCCCAGATACAGTCCATGACACCCGTCAAAGCTTCATAGACGCATGAAAATTCATAGATTGGCGCACATAGAGGGTATAAGAAGTGTCGAGTAAGAATACGCTTCTGGTAAACTTCCTGATCCATGCGTTCAAGTCCCTGATCATGCTCGGCATCATGAGCTTTAAGACTGGATGTCAGGCTGTGACGAGCCAATGCAAGTGTTGGAACATTCCAGGAAAGCCAATTGTGCACAGTGCTCTGCCACGGTAGAGCCTGGGCTTCCTTGTATTTCAAGGCAAGTGCCGGCGGGACAAATGCAGGGGGGACAAGCACAAGTCCCTCAAAGAGAGATCAAGTTACGCCCTGAACACCTTTCAATTGTAGATAGTTCAGGACCATGCCTTCTGTATGAGGCATTGTGAGATCCAACCAAGTATCTTTGACAACAATCGACTCTATGTCAGCCATGCCCTTCAACCATTTCTGCAAGGCCTCACCATTCGGCCCGTTTCTCAATGCTTGATTGATCCGATCTTTGGGTAATGTGACCTGACGGACAACGGTGCCATGGCCATTGAGGTTGTTGCTGATGAATAATACCATATCGATCGGTACCTTCCCAAAGTGTTTGGTTTGGATGAAACGAATGTCGCTGTTAGGGTCGTGGACGATTGTGGGGTCGAATCCCAGTAGACCTGTACCAACAGTTGTCATGTTTGGAAAACACATAGATTTATGATTGTACACACCTGCGATGGGCCAAAGATAAGTACAATACCAGCCTGAAGTATTCCTCACTATCTTCATGTATCCCTAATACATCAAGACAAACAGATCCACCACGATCAAAAAATATGAAGGTAAACTGGGCACCAAGGAATTGCAAGACTGGGGCAAAAGTACGGGAATCCTGACTGGCAGTACATTGTATTTGCCCAGTTTCACCACCTCATCATACCATAGCGGATTTTTGATGTCAACATGCCACTCTTCTTCATCTCGCCAATGGTAGTGAGGTTACGCCAATCTTCAGGTAAGTCCGAATCAACGAGGATGATGTCGGGTTTGCGAATCTTCAGCCGAGCCTGGAAGGACCTTCTGACAATACTCGGCAGACCACTTTCGATGGATATGAGACTGGTCCGAGTAAGGTTAGCACCTCTTCTACCAATCGATTCAAAAAAATGGCCATAAGATCTTCGGTACTTGGCCCGTTACTGCGTGTGGCGTGGTGGGGTTGTGTAAGATCCGGACAGGCTATTGCTGGCATCCAATGATCTATGTATCCGCGTAAGCTGACATGATGTATAATGGAATAGGGAACTCACTGTTCTGGTCGAGGAACCCTTTCACACGAAATATCTTCAGAATCTCCTTCACACAGCAGGGTCGGGTAGGGTCCTCCGGCCAAACAAGATTCTGAAAGAGTACTTCGTTGCGTCCCAGCTCCTGGATAATCCTGCGAGTGACTTCCTTCGCATCGCTTGCGGGCATCTCAAAGTAGCCCTTGTAAGCTTCCTCACTGTCCTTAATCTGACCCTTTGGCTGAAGGTCGGCCTTGAGTTTGCGGGCCTGCGCTACCACTTGGTTTTGGTACTCGTCGTTGTCGGTCTTGGCTATGATGCCTCACGATTGGACCTTATCCATCAAAAATTAGCCACAATCAATGGTATGACTCTCCTTGCTCACCGATTTATATGACCTTTGTTTCAGGTGGAAAAAGGGCACAAATGAAGACATTGTATGTCGCAGAAAGTGTTTGAATGGCAGGATGAGGACACAAGCAGAGTTGGTTGTCAAGATGTAGAATGCACAGTGGCGGGGCGCAGGGACAGGATTTACTGAAAGGTTTATAGATGGGATGACAAACAAACATGAGTACTATTGCAAGGGGATACCGCAATAGAAGCAGATACTTACGATTATTATTTTTTCAGAACTTGAATTCAAACACCAGTGGCATTGGTGAGTAAGGAGCATTGCGACTGTCACTCGATATTGAAGTCTTGTCATGACGCGACACATGGGTGAAGCCCATAAGGTGGAAGAACATGATTGGTGGAAAGTGCATGCCGGGCCCCTCCAATCATGGTCCGAACCCTAAATTATGGTCATTCTTTTCGACAGTTGTTCACATGCATGCACTTCATATGATGTGTTATCAAAAGGTGGAAAAACATGCAATGAATTTTGATTTAAATGACAATGCATTATCTTAGTTTTTTTCAATAATGAAGTATAAAGTCACCTTGAGTCATTTGTAAACTGCCAGACAGGATAGGACAACTTGTGAAGTGATGGGAATGCGATGAACAACGGAGGTGATGGCATAAGCTTGATGATTTGTAGTATCTGTGCAAAGTAAAGTTTTGGTGCTTAGCGCTTACACACAATTCAATTCAATGGAATTGTCTGGATCCAGCACAGGGCCCATGCCCATTCGCACCCTTACTTATTCTGCTAACAACCTCTTATGTTTATTGGAAGACAGCGCCGATGATCTTATGCAGATGTTGGAAAACAACATGCCTCTGACCCCCACATTGCATGCCCTCCATGAATACATGTTTCTCCTGGGTTATGGTCAAGGGGCCTTAGCAGATAATGGTGCGTATATCAGATCAATTTGACACCCTTTAATTTGACACCTGCGTCACATTTAGCAATAACGCAAGATTATCCTTTGAATCCTTCCCTTCCAACACCCAGCCCTACTGCAATGCTCACCCCGATGCATCCACACTCACCCCGATGCAT
The DNA here is from genome assembly GCA_016628085.1 of Suillus occidentalis. Taxonomy (NCBI): domain Eukaryota; kingdom Fungi; phylum Basidiomycota; class Agaricomycetes; order Boletales; family Suillaceae; genus Suillus; species Suillus occidentalis. The sequence continues at coordinate 47,855 of JABBWB010000129.1, forward strand.
CCACCCTTCTCCCAGGGAATTGATCCACGCTGCCCCCTTCCCACTCCAGCGTCCACCCCCACTTCTCTGCACTCTCATTCTGTTGCATCTGAAACATCAGTTGCAGCAGACAGTGGAATGACCCGAGAGAAACTCCCTGTAACATCTACAGCTCATCAGAGGCCACGCTGTAACGCTGAGGTCGATAATGATTCATACTATCCCCCAAAAAAACTTCATCTCACCACCGACATCCATCAAAGTACTCTTGCTGCAGGAGGGGAGTCCCCTGGGCCTGGGTTTGACCCCAATCTACCACGTGTTGCTAATGCTAATCCTGACAATTGTAACTGCGGTGCACGTCAAGTTACGAATATGTAGAGCTCAAGCAGGCAGCTCGTGCTCTAGCTATGAAGGATGTTTTGCGCCCCTGGAGAGGAAGAAGAGGAATGGGAGGCAGATGGAGAGGAAGTGGGGGCGGATCAGATGGGGGCGGAGGAAGTGGGGGAAGTGCATGAGCATGATGCTGGTGACTCAGAGCAAGCTGTCAGTGGTCCTCAAACTCAACGACGAGGTGCATGGCATCGACTGTCCCTTAGACAATCCTAGGATTTCTTGCAGCGATCAGGCTACCACAATCATTGCTGAGCTTGCAGCTGCACATTGTCTCTCTTCTATTCATGATCTACTTCGATGGCTGCAAGATATTGGGAATTTTGTGCAAGTCCCATCTGTGGACAATGAATCTTTGTTATCACTGGTGGTGAGGTGTAGAGGAATGATGGGCAAGGACATTCGTATCAATTTCATGATCATGATTAATTTCATGACTGCTTGTTTGTAAGTGTCAGAGGTGCGCCATCTAGAATCTTCACTTAGCTCAATTAAATGACACATTTTGAAAGCATCCGCCTCAAGACAGGCTTACACCTGAAAGGGATTTATGAGAATGAAGTCAAAGACCGCCCTTCAGAGATGAAGGTCACTTATCGCACTTTTTTGGAGTGGCATGCTACTGGTAGCAAGTTCATTGCCATCGCATGTGGTGGCTCCATATATGCTTTAGTACTCATTGCAGGCCTTGGTCTTAGAGTGTCCATCGCATCCATGGTTGGAACCACGCACTTACATCTAGCAGACATGCTACGATCACCTCCAAGGGGTAAGCAGACCTTTTGTCTTGGGCGATCAGACTACTAACCATGTATGTATAGATTCTCCTCAAAGAAAGCTGATTCTTGAACACATTGTACCCACCATCGCACGCATGCGACTCTCCCATCCCTTCAGTATGACCTCAATGTTCTCTTGCGCTTTGATCGAGAGATTCTCCATCTCAAAGGATATCGACTGCATGGACTTCTCAGCATCTGATCAGTTTTTTGATGCCATTATCCAAAAGTGCATATGGCATATTCATATACGATCTATTGACTAACACAGTCAAATTTTAGCGCATTCACACCACTCCGTAGAAGTGGACATGTTTGGCGCGCTTGCATTGCACCTGTGCCAACTGATCTTCAAAGGCTGCCTTTACACACTGTCAATCACAGTGAGCTCTATGGTGTAGGTCGTCCTTATAGTCCACCATTATCCGACATCGAGGAGGACGAGATCGCACATGTTGTCATTGACACAGCGTTTGATCCATCATCAGCTAAGAACAAGTGCTTCAAGCCTCCTCGCGACAAGGTCCTGAACACTAGCTAGAGTGCGGCAGAGAGGTTATGAGCAGAGGCGGGTGAAAGGGTGAAAAGCCTGGAAGACTTACGCAACAAGGTGGGTGTGCAAGTTCCGATGCCAATCATACTTATCTTATCAACAGCTCAAAACTTTCCATCGCAATGGCGTCAAGAAATTACCTGGTGCATACTTACACATCTCAATGCAGATCATGCCAAAGTACATATCTGGCTCTCCCACACTGCTCTTGCACACTGAACTCTGGTCAGTCACCACCTAGATCTTCGAAACAAGGATGGGTTGTTGATGGCGTTTGTATCTACTGCACTTCCCACCCACATACACGCTTCTCTGGAAGTCAATTTACTGGCTGCACTCAGAAATGCAGACTTGCTTGGAGATATGGATACGCGCTTGCCTGGAGGTAGACCTTTCCAGGCTATGCACCTCTCTTGGTACAATCGCCATTGTACATTGGTAAGCTAGCGCACATGGACTATCAGTATTTTGTTGTTAATATAATACTAGGGCCTTAACGCTCCAACAGATGTTCAACCTTGGCTGCTAGAGAAGGAAGGAATGCGCACAAACCATGGTCAAGTTATTCCCTACATATCCCAGGACTTACAACAGCACAGACTCATATACGGAACAATCTCAAAGGTGTACGGGGAGTTATTTGAGTGGGTAAGACAGTTGGTAAGTTTGGTGAAATCTGCGTAGCATCCAAGCGCTAAATTGTTTCAATGGTAGATGGAGAATTACCTACAAGAAGAGTTCAAAATGCTGATGGAGGTCGCCTCAGTTTTGCCTGGCAACGCTCTTCCCCCCATTGTTCCTTTCATTTCTCTAGTGATCAACATCAATGTTGCACACCAAAGCTCATAGAGACAGCAGGTGATCGTCATCTATGTTTGGTGATACCTATTGGACACTTTGAGGGGGGGGCCTTGTGCTTGTTGGAGAATGGGCTAGTTCTGGAGTTGCGCAATGGTGACATAGCTATCTTCAGATCTAGTGAGGTAACCCATTTCAACCTAGACTACAGGGGGGGAGGGCAGTCCTTGGTTTTCCAGACTGACAAGGAGTTTGCATCATGGATTAGGAATCAAAATGGATGGGTAGACAACAATACTATGCATTCTTTTGTATAACTTACACTAGAATTGCAATGCACCAGATTCTGTAGACCTTTTGTTACGTTACATGCATGGTCTCATATAAGCAGGTTACATTTTTACATGAACCACTTTTCTCACTACTATCCCTATCATCACTATGCGAGTGAAAGGCAAAGGCAAAAGACCGCCTTCCCCTACTTCCTCAGCTCCTCCTGCTAGTAATAAAGGCAAGACAAAAGCAAGCAAAGTGATAACTGATGACCAGTATGACGAATTCCTAAAGTTTCAAGCTCAAAAAAAGAAGGAAGCTGACCTCAATCGTTGCAAAGGTTAGTGATGCTTTTCACTAATGTAATGATATTCAAATGCTAACTAATAGAGCATTCAATTAGGTTTGAGGAAGAATGTTGACGCCATGCTAGATGAAGAAGAGAGTAATACTGAGCATGAGATTACGGAGTATAACAAGAGGAAAAAAGGTGCGTAATCAACAAGATTTTGTGTGTATGATAACATCACTCATGATATAGTGAGCAAGAATGCAAAACCTATGGACACAGATGAAGAAGTAGAAGATGATGCCAATCCTGATGATATTTTGCCTCACTTGGACCCTAAGAAAAAGAATATGCCCATAGCCAGTGAAGGTAAGTTATCATTGACATATCAGCTAGTATATTTGAACAATCATGTGTTTTAGATTCAGATCATTCACGTCACCCAGAGGCAGATTCAGCAATAGAGACAGACATAGCTGGAGAGCAGTCTGTGGTTAAGAAGAGAGGCAATGGTGTACGTCTGCTATACTTAATTGACTTCATAGCTAACTAATATTACATCTAGCTAATAGAAGTTAAGGATGAGTTGCAAGATGAAATGGCTGTCAGGCGTCACAGAAGGGGGGCCAATAAAGGTGAAGTCAGACCACCTACTACCCTTGCATCTTTAAAAAAAGATGGATGCGGACCTTTGGTGGATCTTGCTCATCAACTGCTGAGAGTAAAAATTGCCCTGGAGAACGCCTTTCCTGGTCCTTCTGTAGATGTCCAGGACGCCTTTGCCTGGAACTGTATCAAGGAGGCTGGTAAAGAATCAGGCTCCCCAATGAAGGTTATGTTTGATCGCATTAGTAAAGATGATACACTCAAAGGCAGGGCATTGGCATATGTAAGTTCACTAATTTTTTATGAATACTTACTGACGCTGTTCTTAGATATGGTCAGGTGCATCTCAGTTAAGGGGGGAGCCGGCTAGGAAGGCTAGAGAGAATGTGATTTTCATGTTGCAGCACTTACGTCCCAAGGAAATAGGTGATGTCTTTTCAGGTTACAGTGGCTCAAAAAACTGTCCACATGTTTTGACATTTATCACTATCTATGATATTGTGTGAGAATCAGCAAATGTCTCAAGTACATGCTAATACCATATTGTAGTACTGCTTCAGGGCTTTCATTTGAGCACTACCCTGTGGGAATCGGGGGAGATATGGTGGAGATATGAGGCTTACAAAATGATGACTCATGTGGACAGTTTTTTGACTCAAGTATTTTACAGTAATAATTAGGTATTCTAGTACTTTGTATGACCTCCCTTGGCTTTAATTACTGCCTCTATCCTTCTAGGCACACTCTCAATCAATTTCTGACAATCCTTAGCTGTAATCTTTCTCCATTCCACTACCACTCTCCCCCAGAGCTCCCATACTCCTTTAGGGGGGGTTTCATAGGTTTGAAGCTTTTTCTTGAGTGTTCCCCAGAGATGTTCAATGGCATTGATATTAGGAGACTGTGCTGGCCAGTCAAGAACATTGATATTATGCTTTTCAAACCATTCTCTGGCTCTTTTGGATGTGTGCTTGGGATCATTATCTTGTTGAAAGATGATGTCTTCTTCATCAATCCCTGATTCTGCTATGCTAGGCCACAAGTGGTCATTTAAAATGTCCACATACTGCTTAGCATTCATCTTCCCCACAACCTCAGCAAGCATTCCTACACCATTCTATCCCATACAGCCTCATACCATTAGGGAACCTTCTCCAAACTTGATAGTTCCACCAACCTCTCTATCTATTAGACCATCTTCTTTCTTTTTCCATACATATACCTTCCCATCTGACCCAATCCTATTGATTTTGGTCTCATCTGACCATATAACATGCTTCCAGTCCTCTATAGTCCAGTTTTGATGAGCCAAGGCAAAGGCTAGCCTTCTCTGCCTATATTAAATAGTGAGAGGTGGCTTTTTCTTCTTTGTTACTGCCTTAAGATGAGCTGCCTTGAGAACATTCCTCACAGTTTATGAAGAGACAGTGGTTGTGATGGTGGAATTGATATAATGGGTGACTTGGACAGCATTGTCAGCCTTTCCTGTAGTGATATGTTGGATAATAGCCTGTTTATCAGTAGAGGTGAGCTTGGATAGACAACCTCCACAAGAGTTTTCCTTGTCTGGGTGACTCTCTTTGATGAACTTGGCCACAGTGGACTTGCACACTCCAGTTCTAGATGAAATTTGACAAGCAGAGAGGCCAGCATAAGACAGGGAGAGGATATTATCCTTTTGAGCAGCAGAGATGGCTTTCATGGTGATTATGACTATAACATATGACATATTCTGGTTTATATAGTTTGATATAGTTTTAAAATGACATAATGACACTATTTCATAACTTATATAATAGTGGTATGATCTTTCTGGTGTCATAAGCAATAGTTTATATAGTTTTAATATACGCTCAAAAAACTGTCCGCATGAGTCATCCTTTTGTAAGCCTCATATCTCCACCACATTTCCACTGATTCCCATGGGGTAGTGCTCAAATGAAAGCCCTGAAGCAGTACTACAATATGGTATTAGCATGTCCTTGAGACATTTGTTGATTCTCACACAATATCATAGATAGTGAAAAACATCAAAACATGCGGACAGTTTTTTGAGCCACTGTATATATTTTTAAATCTAATCTCAACATTGTCTTCCTTCCTCAGCCGACATAGCTAATTGAGTTATATTTACAAGAAAGGAGCTGTTCCTTAGTGGTGAGATGGACATTAAAGTACACCATCTACTTCTTACCTTTGTATATGTATACTGACTAGACGTGTATTCAGGCCAAGACCTTCAACAAGAACCTTCCTTTCCGCACACACCTCATCAAGCAACTTCTCATGGGCCAATTTTTTCAGGGCGCTGGTGCTGAAGGATTGCTTTACAAGGAAGAATTTCAAAAGCTTCCTGATAATCTTATTGCACTTTTGGCAGCTTCGGTAAGTTTTATTATTCAATAATATCTCATACTAACCTTAATGCATCTTCAGATAGAGTGTGCATACAAAGGCATGCTCACAGGTACACCAGTTGTAGTAGAGTTCAAGGAACCAGTGTTTCAACCAAGGTGCATATATATTTTAATTTTTTAGATATTTTTTGGTTATATTACTGAACATCATACATAGACATCAGTACTACTTGTCTAAACTCACCGAGTATAGCCTTAAGACTCCAGGCTATATGAAGAAATTGAGAGATGATCTGTGGACTGATATTGGGTACGTCTGTTTTGTTTTTAAAATCATATGATCTTGTTACTAACACTATGATAGAGAGGCTTGTCGTTTCCAGCTTAGAGAAGAGGGAGGTGACAGTGATGAATCTGATGTTGATTTTGATGCAATGGAGGAGTATGCTAGGCCAATGTCTGGTGTAGCAAATGTTGATGATGCTGTCGTCAACTGATATACTATATTTTGTAAAATAAATATTTGACAAATGTATCATCTGGATGACGCAATGAATTGATTGAGATATGGAGCTATATAGAAATGTCATAGGTCTGTATAACATCATATATCAAGAGGATACAGAAGATATAAGGGTCAATGTAGCCTGGTATAGATGGTTATAGTCATACAAATGATCCTATTATGATGAATATAATTTTTTAGACAGACTATGTGGTGCTATACCCCACTATACTGTGCTCTACAGGCCTATATAATTGGGGACTTAGCTATGGGGCTATGGGTCCCGTATGGTCTATGGGGGGCTATAGGGCACTATACTGGGCTATATAGAGTTAGCATATTTTCCTGATGTTCTTGATGAGATCAATCGAGATTGCTCCAATTTTCAGGTGGAATGGAACTGCCATCCCATATGTGGTCCTGACACAAATAATAAGAGTCCAAAGGTATACTTGCAGCTGAATTGTTGATGTACTGTTGACAGATTATGTGACGACAATATAGGATTTACATTTTGAGGGCACATGCAGTCCGGCATGTATTGTGATGACTGCGAAGGCCTGCATCCTAACATAATCAAAGAATACTATGGGGTTCATGGCTAAATGACAACACAATGGCAACATCAGACTGGAGCTGGCCACACTATTGATGAAGAAGATAGTGACAATGACAATGAAACTCCAAATGTGGCACAGGCCATTAATGATCAGCAAAGACACAACATCCACCCCGAAGCCATTGTTGTTCCATTGCATGGGAATCCTTTTGTCAATGACGAAACACAACAGCAGTATTTTGTGACCCTTGTTGAAGTTGTAGCCAAGAATATTATGCCACCCAATTGCAGGCTGGCAGCAACTGAGTGGGAAGGTGACAAATATCCAGTCTTTGAGACTATTTCTGTGGGTTGACAAGGGTCTAAAGAACTTCACATCTCACTTGCTGAACCAATGTGGTTTAACCAAGCAAAGCTATGGTGTCAAGCCTTATTAGTCTTGTCATATTTTTAGTGAGTGATAGAGAATAATGAAATTATCAATTTATGAGCAGGATACATGCTGCTTTGTTTATCCGACTCGGACATTATGTCAATGAGATGGATGGCTAACACATCAATTTTCATTGTTAGCTGAAAATATAAACCTAGGCACCATCTACATAATTACCTTGCTTTGGGTCTTTTGCACCTCCACTTCTTGAAGTCATCTTCACATTCCCTCTCACTCATACTCTCATGGATCCTAGTGTGAGTGATACTTGGGAGTTCTTCTACTGAGGTCTCAAATCCAACAGTCAACTGTGTGACTGCAAGGAATTTTTTCCTCAAACAGAGGATGAAGGCCACTGTGTAGAGTGTGCCATGGCCACAGCAAGCACCCTCATAAGGCCCAGGCTTCAGGTTGCACACCAGCAGAAGACCAAAGGGACGCAAACAAATAGCCACATCCAAGTTCCTCGATTGCTGTCAAGGACATTTTTACTCACATCACTAGTGAAAAAACTGTCAATGACAACTTGAAGTCATCTGTCATGGGCAAACAAGGAAGCCTGCCACTCACCACTGCTTGGAAGGAGGCATTTTCAACTATGTCTTCGACTCAACTTGCTGGTTATTATAAACTGGCCAAGGGTCCAGTACCATTGGCTGCTGTTCAGAAGGTAAGAGAGAGCTAGTACATGAATGTTAGTTTGTGACCATTTGTTTCCAGGATTGCAAGGACACTACTAGCTCACAACTGCTTGAAAGTCAAACATGCCGGAACACTACTTCGAGTACTGCAACAGCAGGGAATGTGTTTCATGTTGCATCAGTTGCCATGTTGACTTGTGGTGTTGATGTAAGTCAAGAACTCTCAAGAGACCCTTAACTCACTGATTCATAATGTTGAGCAGAGACACAGTCTCATCAGAGTATCCAAAGCCCCAAGCAAGAATGGCCAAAATGAGATACAGGCTATGAAAAACTGCGGGTATTACCTTGAACAACAATTCATCATTGAAGATGGATGGACATATCACAAGGTCACTAACCAGTTATGAAGTTGGTTTCCAAAGGTCTTTGAACACTTGGATATCCAAGGCAAGAAGCGGCAACGGTTTCAGTCAACTTCAAGTTCTCACAATGAGAAGCCTATTTGGTGACTCCTTAACAAGAGTGGACAAATGCTAGCAGTTGTTGATATTGGATTTCTGATTAGGAATGACCTTGTGAAATGTAAGGGCCTGAACAAGGCCAGTGTTAGTGATTGTCATCTCTGGTTTGGTGAGTGCATTTACATGTTTTGCAACATTGCACTGAAATATGCATAAAATTTCACTGGCCTTTAGTCACAAGGAACCAAATTCCTGATGATATCTATGAATCTTGGAATACACAACCAGTTGTAGCTGGTTCAGATTCGGAGCATGATGATTGCAGTGATTGCAATATTCTTTTTTCTGACACAGACAGTCTAGATGATCAGTCAGCAACAAATCAGATAACGAGCTTGCGAGTTCATTGATGGAACTTGATATGACCTCAGAAACTGAAGTCAAGGACCTCATAGGCAAAGGAAAAATGAAAGCGGCACCAGCTAGGTCACCAGCATCAAGCTGGAATGGTAAGTCACTATTTATGATGTGAGTGGTGCATGGGCTGATCAATTTCAACAGCAAAGCACAGCCACGCACTGCTTTCCCCATCACCATCAGAAACTACTACTAGAAGAGCAACTCAGAAGAAACTCTGAGTCAAAAATGGTTTGTCCTTCTATACTACTGTGACGAGTCAGAGCATCCATACTTATTTTTGTAGAATCTGCAAGTGACACCATTCCCCTCTTTTCAATCAACTCTTGAGTCTACAAACTCTCTGGCAAGTCAACTTGAACCACCTTCGTCAACACAACCTACTCAATCAAATAATAGTAGCCATGGTGAGTATATCATTCTACTCATTTATGCTGCTCATTGTTCAATCTTTGCATTATTTCAGAAACAGTGTTGTTTCATGCTAGTTGAGTCATGAGGCAGATGTCTTATGGCATAACAAAATACAAGATGACAATCCTTTTGCACCAGAACATATCAATCCTTGGGACACCCATTATTCCATGTTGAATCCTGCCAGCCTCCAACTCATTTGAGCAGAGTCATGATACTCTCACCCAGCAGTCAATGGTGACCCAGTCTTCCCTTTGTGACAAACACACTAATTTGCTTGTTTTTTCATTGCACATTGTGGTATTTCTATCTTCATCATCTATTTCATTCCATACTCCTACCTTGCATCCACGCAATGTATCACCTAGTACTAATGAGCCATGTACATGATTTTACAAGTTACCTTCAAGTTGCAGACACTCTTTGAATGTTGAATGTGTCACTTTCTGAGTGGTAAGACATGATTGAGTTGTTTATGCTGGTGCCAGGCAATCCTGGAGGTTCCAAGTCCTTGCTAGCAGCAAACCTACCATGAGTATGATTCACATCAAAACCTACCTTTACTGTGGTGTTCTCAAACTGATTGTAGCCAGTATTGGCTTTGTCTTCAATTGCTGGTGTTCATTCAACTTCATTGGATGTACTACTATTTCTTTTAAAAAAACATGTTGAGCTTTGACACTGTCAGCACAACTCTACGTCTCTGAGTCTGAGTCATCCTCTTTAGTAAATGTAGAGGCTTACATTGACAAAAACACACAGTGGAAACTCTTGACATTGAACACGCGCCAGCTCTTAATCAACAAAAACATGCAGCATGCAAATAATATTAGTGCACATATAATGCCATAGCAGACTAGAGTCAGAATGTAGTCTGTCCATTAAGATGTCAAAATAAGTGCAAAATGTTGTATTTGAATTTTGATGAATTTAAATGGGCAGATCAGAGAATAGGGGAGAGAATATTTTGAGTGAGTGATGGCAAAGATATGAGCAATCTTAAGAATAAGGGAGAATGGTTTTTTCCCATCACTCACCTGCTCGCATGGTTTGTGCTTAAGGCCATGTGGTTTCGCTAAGGTCACTAAAAATCTCGCGTGGCAGTCACATGTTTTAGAGCGGCAACTCAAATACCAATTGTGCTTTCTTAGCTGTGGGTAACTGTATGTAAATACTAATGATAATAAATTAAATTACACTGGAACCAGATATGCAGAGAAAAATAGGGAAAAAACTGGACTGGATGATGAGAGACAAGAAAACAGGTACATGGGAAAATCAGAAACTGGAATACTGAGAAAACAAGAAAACAGGAAGATAGGAAGATAGGAAGAGATGGACAATGGGAAAATGGGAAAATGGGAAAATGGGAGAGACAGACAAGAGGAAAATGGGAAAATGGGACAACAGGAGACGGGAGACGGGAGACGGGAGACGGGAGACGGGAGACGGGAGACGGGAGACGGGAGACGGGAGACGGGAGACGGGAGACGGGAGACGGGAGACGGGAGACGGGAGACGGGAGACGGGAGACGGGAGACGGGAGACGGGAGACGGGAGACGGGAGACGGGAGACGGGAGACGGGAGACGGGAGACGGGAGACGGGAGACGGGAGACGGGAGACGGGAGATGGGAGACAGGAGACAGGAGACAGGAGACAGGAGACAGGAGACAGGAGACGGGAGACTTGGGGGACAATACCACAGTGCAAAACACAAGAATCAGAGAATTGGAAAACAGCAAAACCAGACAATGGGAGAGACAAGAATGCAGGAAGAAATAAGTGGGGGAAATTTGGGAACAGTATAGATTCAAAGACCAGGAAAATCACAAAATCACAAAATCACAAATAAACTACTTCAATATTCCTATTAAACCAGCTCAAATATTTAAATTTTATTTTAAAATTTACTCTGATTATTGGGATGCAGCCAAGGCCAGGGAGCCACAAAAGAGTGTGAAGCACTCTTTTTGGCTTCCTGTGCCAAAGGCACAATGGGTGTGGACTAGTGAAGGAAAGGAAGAGAAAGGTGTGTGCCACTTTCTCGAATTGGGCATAGACCTTATTCTTACCATGTGCTTGTGCCTCACACTTAAGATAGGGCTCATGCACAAACCACCAACATCACGTGATAAAGAGTGACTCTGGCGTGATTTTGTAGTATAAAGTTAATGCCACTCGTAAATCTTATTCTTTGGAAAATATAATTGCGCAGTGTTCTGCGGATTTGAATTCCAAACAACCCTGCATGGCTGGATTTTTTGAAAACTTGAATTTGTGAGTGGCATTAAGAAGATGAAATGTTATGAGCTACGGAACGGAGGTTGTGTGCGTGACACGCAGGGGAACATTACAAACATTCATTCTCTTCAGGCAGAAAAATGCCTAAATGCAAGGCGGCTCACCTGGGTCACCTTGGTAGACATGCTGAAATAAACACTCACAGGACTAAGGTTAGAAAAGCACAGAAAGAATATAAGGAGAATGTGCAGGTGAGTCTTGGTGACTCAGATGTGTTAAGTTGTTGCCTCTCACATTGTTCTACTTCAAGAATTCCCCACTTTGGCTCGAAGTAGACCTATTCCTTGATGGGCTGCCAAGAAATATCACAGTCACCGAGTGCTTCCTAACTCTGTTCTCACCAAGCTCGAGAAAGCCAGAATCTAACATTTTAGATGATTACCATGACTGCTGACTTTTTTTATTGTTATTCACTATATAATCAACGATACATCTTTGCTTTCATTGCATACACTATCTGTTCATCCTGTATGGATCTTACACCACATATACACTACATACTAGCACGGTGCTCTTTTGGTTGCCACGGCTTTCGACGTCACATCGGGTCACAGTGAGTAACAACGTGTCACACGTTGGTGGTTTGTGCATGAGCCCTATCTTAGTCAGAATTCAATTAATGTCACGTGTTTTTCATTGTTTGCCTTATCTCATCATATTTACTGCGATACCGTAAACATATACAAATCGGTTTCTGTCGTGCCACGCCATAGGCGGTTTCAAAGTTCAACTGGGCTTCCAGCTCCAAGCTTCATCGATGCGCACACTTCCGCGGTCTCTTTGGTACCTTATACACGTGGCACTCGCTCAAGTCAGCGCACAAGAGTCACTTTCTCTTAATACTTTATACTCTTTTTCTGGAGCTTCTTTATCTGGCGATCCCACATTTTCTCTTCCACAGGCTCAGCAGCTGACGGTGTCCGTCGCCATTTGCTCGACCGGAACAATATTTCCAGCGTTTTTCGTGAATAACAATACAGCGTCTACAAGTACCACCGGTGATTTTGAAATCCCATTGCATAGCGGATTTGGGAACTGGACTGGCAATACACAGCAAGGTGGATTGTTAGTTGTACAAAATGTCGGTCAGACCTCATTCCAAGTTGCCGCATCGACAGGAGGTATGTACTCTGAATCAACACTGAATTCAATAGTTGTTCATGCTGCCAGTAGCCCTTGTGCATGAACTAATACCTGCACTGCCATTCCTCGGAGATACTACCAATACTCAGGCTCTGATATTTTCACCTCCAATCTCACCGATCGAATCCTCACCGTCCGCGTATCCCAACTACACACTTCCTCCTGCCAACCTTTCAGCTCCTGCACAGCCATCATCGCCTCCCCCATTCTCTCTCGTCATTGCACCCACTTCCTCTAGTCTTGCATCCGACATGCAGACAGCATGTAGAATCAACTCCACTTCTTCAGCGGGCTTGGTAGTAAGCAACGATCTTTGGCTGCGCGATAATCGCGGGTGGAGGTCTCAATGGCTTGTTGATGACTTGACACCGAGCACGAATTACACCGCATATGTTATCCGGGACCAGGTAAAATTGAGCGGACCAATATATTTCACTACCAAATCTCGTGCGTCTCTCCTTGGTGTAGTATACGTTCGCTGATGTCTCCGTATCAGTAACATTCCCCTGCCCCCTTGTGCACTCCCTTCCATTTTGTCCGTCTACATCATACGCTGTTCCTCTTCCCTTCCCTCAATCCCCTGCATCATCCTACGACTCTTCAAATCTCCCACAGAGCATCTCAGACCCCCTTCTCCAGTATATGACTAACTTCACGACCATGCTTCTCACATTTGCATGCGGGCGCGATCTATATTCTCCCTTGCAGACCTGTGAAAGCTGCCAGGAAGCATACCGCGCTTGGTTATGCTCCGTGTCTTTTCCGCGATGCGCCGAGCCCCAAACAAGTTATTTCTCGCCATCGTCCCCAACGCCGGCATTGACTCCTCCTCAGAGTGGCTCGAATTCACGCAACCTTTTCCTGCCCAATGTTTCATTTTCATACCAGACGGTCTTACCTTGTCTGGAAGTTTGCAGTGCTGCTGACCGCGCATGTCCAAATTTCTTGGGGATCAAGTGCCCGACACCACGGTTCAATGCAGCATCGAGCTACGGTGTCGGGTTTATCGACGAGGGGGAACAGGGTGTGCTTGGCGGTGGGAGTACGGGTGCTGCCCAAGATCGGTGGGGAAACGTGTGGTGTAACCCTGCTTGACTTGTGATATCTATCAACCCTTACATCTAATTTTTGCTGACAAGGTTTGGAATCACAATAATCATGATGCCTGACGTAAAGTGAGCACTGTAAGAAGCTCTCCAAGTCTTTGATCAAAATTTGGCCGGCCGGACTACGTAGCACTGAGTCCGCCATCTGCGAAAGCACCCCTAATCTAGGCGCCACCAAAATTTGTGGTATGAGAATTGTCCGTGTACGTCGTTACTCGGTAATTAACGCTGCTTTTTTATTCATTTGGACGCAGCAATGGGTGTGTTGCTGTGTAAGAGATGCAGCTCCCAGTCACTCGTATCCGTGTCCAGACCAAGATACGGACATTGTACGCCATGAAATAATTGTCACCTCATAGGCCGAGTTTACTGATACAGGAATCATGTCATCATGGTCAGATGATGAGTCAATTCATTCACAGGGCAGTGCGTGATACACACCTCTCAGAGGGTTAGAAGTGCTGAATTTGCAATAGCAGCAATTTTGCCTCGATCATAGCAGGCTAATATTGTAAATTTAGGAATCGAGGCTAATCTGTGATATCTGCATTCAAACTGTCTCAACTGTCGGATAGAGTCGAAGCCCCATCGTACAGACGCTAATAAACACGGAAAACGTCGCTTTTGGTATTTGTCGCGAAGGAGATCCAGAACCAGCGTGAGGCTGCACAAAGCAAGTTGACCTTGGTCTTCAATACCGTTCGAATATTTCGCAGAGTTCAGCCGTTTGATGCTGAAGCTTGAAGTGGAAAGGCTGTGTATCCGGGGTACTGAATGTATAATATCTTGTGATAAGATGTTGAAGTGAGCATTCTAGAATATCGACCAACATTGAAATAGTCACAGATATGAGCTGCTCCTGTTCGTTTTCCTCATTCATATTTCCCTTCCGCCTCACATTAGCTCTCTCTCCTCTACAGTCGCTTCCACATGGTATCACTTGTTGCACCCCAGTGACCCCACTCATGCTTGAGTCGTCGAATAAGTCGCAGAGCCATTGAACGATAAGAAGCGCACATGCGGCAAATCGGTGCTTGGATATAACCGTGAATCTACAATCACTTAAAAAAAGGCTGTGTGCGCTCCTGTACTGATCCATCAAAGATTGCCCGTTGTACTCATTCGCCTGGACTGTGGAAAGTAACAAGTTAGAGAGGCAAGAGCTCTATAGCTACAGCCTTGATGATTAATGATTACCTAAGATTATTACCCTTTCGTTTGCCTGCGGCCGTTGCACAACTTTTGAAGATAAATAATATGCCAACACTAGCTCGCGCCGATGTCTCCAAAGTCGCGAAAAAACCTCAAATAGAGGCGTCGCCTCTATGGTATCAAAATGTGCCCAAGCTATCTGGGTCATCTACTGCTCTCCCACCCGTCACATCTGCCAAACTGTCCTCCCTGATGGAGCGCGGAGCATCTCTTCATGCGAAGGCAGTAGAGACATACCAGTCTGGGTCATCCTCAACAGTTACATCATCCAGCTCAGATTATGCGTTCTTGCAGAAAATCTTGCAGTCAGGCACGCTATCAGACAGGCTCAGTGCGCTTACGCTCCTCGTGCAAAGTAGCCCATTACACAACACAAAAGCGTTGGAAACTCTGAAGGGGATGGCTGAGCGAGGAAAAGGAAAAGGAGGTCGGGAAGAAAGTCTAAAGGCTTTGCGATGTATACTCGATTGGTGGGTTGGAGGTGGCGCGCCTAACCGGAAGTTAAAGTGCGTAAGGATATGCTACTTTTGTGGATAAAATTTTAATGATTGCTTAGGTATTTCCGTGATCAGCCTCTATCACACCAGAGCGTCAAGGATGATCATGTCCTCATCTGGTACTTCGAGGATTGGTTGAAGAAATATTTTTTCTCTATCCTCCAAATTCTAGAGGTGGGATTCTAAGCGTGTTCGAGTGCAGGAGCTCACCATTTCCAGGTCCTTTCAATGGACCCCTTGGCATATGTGCGCACCCAAGCACTCTCCTTAACTTACACCCTTCTTCGCGACAAACCTGAACAGGAGCATAACCTACTTAGGCTACTAGTAAACAAACTGGTGAGCGGGAAAAAATTCGAGTCGTGGAGCAATTCGCTAATCATGGTACCTAGGGTGATTCTGAAAAATCCATATGTTCTCGCGCTTCTTATCACCTTCTTCAACTCCTACAAGCCCATCCATCCATGAAAGGTGTCGTCGTACGCGAGATGACGTCTCTCATCCTTCGACCAAACATTGCGACACCTGCCACTGCGCCAACTACCAATACACATATCCGCTTCACTGACGAGACGACCACCTCGGCTTCCAAACCGAAACCGAAGTCAAAACCGAAGCCTGATGGAGCTACAAAGAGAACGACCAATGACCATGCGCGCTATTATGCAACGATAACCCTTAACCAGATCGTGTTTGTCCCAGGGGACAAAGATGTTGCTGTACAAGTCATCGATGTGTATTTCCAGATGTTTAAGGATTTATTAGGGGAGAGTCGATCGTCTGGCAAAAAGGAAAACGCCGAAGTACAGGACAGAGAAATTGCAGGGAAGAAACAAAAGCGGAAAACAACGAAAGAGGTCGTTGGTGACGGTGGTTTTGCGGAAGTCGAAGATGCATCTTCAAAATCGATTTCTGCCATATTGACAGGTGTGAATCGCGCATTGCCCTATGCAAAGCTAGGACCATCGGATGTCAGGTAGGTCTCTTGAACATGGTATATTCTCATCTGACATTCCCCCCAACAAGCTTGAACAAACATATAGACACCCTGTTCCTCATCACACATACCTCGACTTTTAACACCTCTTTGCAAGCTCTACTCCTCATTCAGCAGATATCATCCTCGCTCTCCCACTTACCCGAGTCTTCATCTTCTGCACTATCGAAGAGCATTGTGGACCGATATTACAGAACACTGTATCAATCTTTACACGATGGTCGCCTCGCCTCATCTTCGAAACAGACCATGTACTTGAACCTACTCTTTAAATCTCTCAAGGCTGACGACAACTCCGAGCGTGTGAAAAGCTTTGTCCGCCGGTTCGTACAAGTTCTTGCCAGTGGCAGTGCTGGCGGGATCGAGTTTATTGTAGGAGGAATATACCTCCTGGGAGAAGTAAAGCGCCCTTGCCCACCTATTAAATGGTCCATCTGACTTGATTCCCAGTTGTTTAGTACAGTACCAGGCTTGCGAGACCTTTCCAAGGGATCCCATTCCATTTCTCAAGAACAATATGATCCACGCAAGCGAGAGCCGCAGTTTGCACACCCCTCAGCTTCTCCCTTGTTCGAATTGGTAATCGCTCTTGTACATTGATTTTGATTTTACAAGTCCTGATGTCTCCCTTAGATTCCCCTCATACACCATTATCATCCGACCATTTCTTTACATGCGCAACAACTCCTCTCTGGCCAACCTATCACGTCAAGCCCAGATCTGTCTTTAAATACCCTTTCTCATTTCCTCGATCGTTTTGTCTACAAAAATCCCAAAAAAATCAAAACAAAAGGCTCCAGCGCTATGCAGCCTGCAGCCAGTGCGAACGACAGGATTGGCGTGAAGCTATTGAAAGGCGAAACGTCTGGTAGCGCTCTACCGAACGACGAGAAATTCTTGAGTAGGCGGTTGCAGGATGTCCCTGTGGATGAGGTAATCTGCTCTTTCAGTAACCAAGACCGTGCTAAAATTATTAAAGGTCTTCTTCCACAAACACTTTTCGAGGAAACGTGAAAAGGATAAGAACAAAACCGCCCATACCAGCAAAGGGGATAGTGATGCAGAAGGATCGGATGATGCCTCTGACGTAGATGCTTCAGCGAGCGAGTTGGACGAAGCGCAGGACATAGACGCTGAACACGATGACAATAGTGATGACGGCGAAGACAGTGACGCTGAAGAGGCAGATATATGGAAGGTACGTTGTCACCTTCGCATCCGTAGCTCAACTCATCTTGCAAATAGGCGATGCAAGCCAGCATGCCTCGTATGGCAGGAGATGAAGATATCATAGCGGATAGCGACAGCGTCGCTTCTGATCTTGATGGTTCCGATGGGAATGAGGAGGAGGTTGAAATTGATGAGGAAGATGAAATTGAAGCTGGTGGTTCCGGCGATGATTTCTCCATGGTTGAGGCTTCTGACAACGAGGATCTTCTCGGCTTGGATGAAGTTTCTCGAGGTCTCATCGAACACGACGGAATCACTGATGAAGATAGCGGCGACGGTGAAGAACAATGGAATGGCTTCGGTAGTACAAAGAAGCGGAAACAGGAGAACGAGTCCAAACGTGAGAAGCGGAAGAAGCTGAGAAGCTTGCCGACATTTGCAAGTTACGAAGACTATGCAAAGATGATCGAGGACTGTCCTGAGGACGATATATAAAATTGGTATGGATGTGTATGACTTTTTATCTAGCAATTTTTAGTCCTATTCGCATCCTAACCGACGCAGCATCTGTCAAGACTCTGTGCCTGTTGCGGCCATCACTTGCCCATCCTTGAACTTCAAGCTCACACTTCATCTCATTGTTGTTCTCTCAGGCCCTTGAATGCATCAGCCTTGCCCGCAATTCAGTACAGGATGCAGTGGGAACATCCTCAAAAGATCGAGAACTTCTTGATCATCTGAATGTTGTAGGGATGGAAGGCATCCTTCTCGGAGGAGTCAACGTACTGTCGGACTCAAGCAAAATTGGTCAAGCCAAAAGCATTCATCCTGGTATTTTACCGTTGTGAATCTGCCACAAATGAAACGTTTGAGACTGAAATCACAAAGGCACGGGCAGATGCTGGTCAGGAGTTAAATGTAGATCTAACCATTATGTAATTTAGTATATATGTTGACATCGTGACAAACGTTCTGGCCAATATTGAAATATGATGTTTTTCCACTACTACTAGCCATAGTCGTCTCAGGCTGCGCTTACAATGCCTGCCTGGACGATCATATCGCCACGCGAAAGAGATTATGGCCATCCCACTGCGCATGAAGATATTCCGGATCATGAAAATGGTCTACCGCAGTGTTAGACCCTACCCAATGAGCCCTCCGCAATTATTGAAGTGGGTCATATTGCGACCCTTGGGTACGCGGTTGTCTCACAAGAAAAGCCAGAACAACCCATCCTATCAAGTGTTATCATCCATTTTCGTCTCCACAGAGCCTGTCACCCGCTTTGCCCTCCTACTCCATAATATGCAGATCGAAGACAAGGTGTATGACGTGCGCATTCCCGTCCCTGGCGAGCTTTTGTTTGAATTGATGGATATCTATGATTTCGCTATCGCGAGGTCGCAGAAATCGCTCGTCTCTTCTTGCGACTCGGATTATTGGGCAGAGTGTGACCTCGCACGTAGGATATCAAAGCAGCTTCATGTACAGGTAAGAGCGAAACAGTAACCATCCACTATCATGGAGTGAATATGTTGTTAGAAATATCGCGAACGCCTTCTACGACAGGAGGGTGATGGCACCATAGACATCATTGGTTTACAATCAGACACTTCGCAATGTCCCATATGCGATTCCAGTCTTATTCACTGCAATAGCTGTCAGGTCGTATCATGCGAGTCGCAAGAATGCCGTGGATATTCTGATCCCCCCTTTGCGCGGTGCATTAGACACGAAACGGAGGTGCTATGTTTTCCATGCCTCCAGGGACAGGGGTCCAAGCGAGAGCTAGAAAAGTGTCCTGGATGCAACTCTTGGTGCTGCACGAGGGATATCTCCTCGTGTACTGGTCACCCACTCAGTATCCCCCGCATGCCCTGCGTATCCAGCAACAAATTCATAGCTCCTGGTTCACTTGCGGCCTATGCTGACTCTGCACGTGCTCACCCTCCTAAGCGCGGTTCCTGCATGGAATGCAAACTGCCCGGCTGGCGTAGTTGCCGAAACAAGCTATGCCGGTCTCATTCGATCTGTCCGGAGTGCACGGGTGGCGGTCTGACATGTATGTGTGGGGAAGTGTGGGCATGCGACCTGTGTGCGGAGCACGACCCTAGCGTGTTCATTCGCTGCCCGCGCTGTCGCCGATTGTTCTGCTACAGTTGCTGCTACATCGACGACTGTGTCCTGTGCAACAGCTCAAACCTTTGTCACGACTGCGCCGAAGAAGTTTCGGAAACGGATGACAAGGAGCCGGAGGAAATGCCTGCCAAACTCGTGGCGTCGTGTGGGAGTTGTGAAGTGAAGATGTTCGATCATTGTGAGTCGTTTCTGGCGGTTTCGTGCGCGGTGTGTTCGAGTTGCCTTTGTTTGCCGTGTGTGAGGGATGGTGAATGCTCGTGCGACCGTGTGCTATGCGATAGGTGTGTTGCAGATCACGGGTGCGACTTGTGCTCCCAAAGGCATCGGGACGGCGACGACGGACCTTGACTTATACTGGCAGAGCAAATCTTACAAGACACTGCCATGTTGATACATACGTATTGCATAGGAGATCTGCACTTGGTTTCATTACCCAATCTACATAACATGTTGGCTATAGATGAATAGATGATGTCTTTGAATTGTAACGCTTCATGGAAACCAGGCCTACTACTGCTATGGTTGCAAAATTACCAGGTGGATGGTTCTAGTGAGTCACCTCCGAGTCAGGCTATCATATTCGAGAATTTTCAATGGGCACGAAAAATATACGCCGAAGGGGAGTCGAACCCCTGCCGCTTGCTTGGAAGGCAAGCATGATAACCGCTTCACCATCGGCGTGCTTGTAGCAAGGCTTGGTGCCCTAAGGCACAATCATATTGGCTACCCGGAACGGATCTGTCACACTGTTGCAATCTCATTCATTGGAATCGTTCAATCGTACACTTCATTCACTTGAGTTATCATCATGTCCGGGTCGAGTTACTGTGGTTGGTGCTTGTCATCCATACAATTGGCAAAGGGGGGCTGATCAAGTTATTCAACCCAGCAAGGGCGCATGTGCAGAGGACGTTCGAATTGCTCACGAGTGTGCTGCCATCACAGTTGAAGGAGAAGGTAGCTCAACATAATATCCTGTAGGCTAAAGCTTAGCATTGATTAACGCGAGTAGCCCCAAGTCATCCTTCTTGCAGGAGGAAGAACACCTTTCCGAAACGATACAGATCGCGAGCTACCATTTCGCCAAGAATCTAATTTCTACTATCTCTCAGGATGCTCCGTGCCTGGATCATTCCTTCTTGCTCTATATCAACCTGAACATACGGGTGCTTCTGCAAGGCTGAACGTCAAGCTATATATCCCAGAGATAGAAGTCGCAGACCTCATGTGGAGCGTTCCTCCGCCCACAATCGAGGAAGCGAAGCAGTTGTTCGATATAACCGATATTGCGTATAGCTCAGAGCTACAAAGTGCCATTGAATCACTCCTTCAATCATATCCAGAAGCTGTCTTCCATACCCTACCGCGCGACTCGCCTCTATTTCCCACTTTATCCGAGGATTACATGGCGACTATTGTTACATCAGCGACCCACACCGCAACGGATGCGTACTTACTCTCTTCCTTGCATAAAACACGATTGATCAAGGATGGGAACGAGGTAATGATGCTCCGACGCGCAAATGACATCAGCTCTAGGGCGCATGAGACCGTCATGCGTGTTTTGGGCAACGCAGTACATGGTAAGACCCTTCAGGGAAAGAGCGCAGGCATTGATCGCCCTCTTCTTCCTGGAGAGTGGCTGATTGAGAAGGAGGCGGAGGCGGAGGCGATCTTTGTCGCGTCATGCCGGCGTGAAGGGTGCGTACGCACTAGGCAGTACTGATGCCCGACAACTCACCAATGAAACCAGGGCCGTTCATCAGGCATATCTCCCTATCGTCGCTGCCTCCAGGAGAGCTGCTACGTTACATTACTGTTGCAATGACCGAGAGTTCACCTGGGGACCTGTAAAGCCGCACGATCATTTGAACCACGGTGCATTAGCACACGGTCCTGCACCCGAAAGGCAGTTAGAGCCTCAGGTACTCCTGATTGATGCAGGATGCGAATGGGATTGCTACTCTGCGGACAGTGAGTTGTAAAGAAACAGATGTCAGAAAGGTCTGAACTTCTATCATCAAGTTACACGCACAATGCCTGTTGGCAACGGCGGAAAGTTTACTGAGAGAGGCAAGCAGATATACTCTCTTGTGTTGGAAATGCAGCAGGTAGGTGCAATATGCATCCTTTGCACCATCATATAACATTTTCACATAGAAATCGATGAAAATTCTCAGACCTGGTGTCCACTGGGACACCATCCAACTGCTCTGTCATCAGATTCTTGTGGAAGGGTTCCTCTACCTCGGACTCTTCAAAGGCTCAAAAGACGAGATTCTACGCTCTGGAATTAGCTCAGCATTTTTCCCTCATGGAGTCGGGCATTCACTCGGGATGGATGTGCATGATGTCCCGAGTGCAAGTAAACCGGTAAACAACACGACTATTTCTGAAGACAAAGTTGGGCACCCCAGTTTTTACACGTACCTGCGGCTCCGCTTACCGCTTGCAGAGGGTATGGTTGTGGTAAGTTCGAGCCTTGTGTGGATTATTCGCCTGCTTACTTCGATAGACCGTTGAGCCGGGGATCTACTTCCATGAACACCTACTCAAAGCTGTAGAGGACTCTGAATATGTGAACCACAACTTGTTGGAGGGGTATCGCGAAATGGGCGGCGTGCGCATTGAAGACGACATATTGATCACTGTGGACGGGTGCGAGAACCTCACCAAGGTTAGGAGTGATGTTGAATGGCTAGAGTCGGTGTGCTCTGGGGAGATGTGAATGCAAAAGTCAACAGAAGGTCATTTGTAAAGGTATTCGCCGTGGATAATCGCTCCAATGAAAACAGTTGGGAAGCCGTTGATACTAGAAGGTTTAACAGGAACTGAATCCTCATTGCAGTAAATTTTATTGGGTGACCCTGACTCAGCGCAAGATTTCGAGATTTCAGCAGCGACTCCAGCTAATGATTTAGCACAACAAACTTCTTCGAGCCGCAGGAAATCATCAAGGTTGCGTGGTGTCCTGTTCTCGTTCATTACCGCCAGATTTACAAACCTACAATACATGCTGTACTAGCAGCCTACGCCTGTTCTTAACGAGTTGGTCAAATCACACCTCGATAGATAAAATTTACTAGTGGCTTTCTACGCATATTTCGTTGCCAAAGCCTGCACTACACTCCACGAGTCGCCTACCGTTTCCCAGCCCGCTGTCAGGCCCCATGTCTGAGAATTCCACTGCTCCCCAATCTCAAGCATGGCGTTTGCAACAGCTGTCGCATTGTATGCAGCGCCATTATCCTTCGTCTCGACCAGATAATCCGCAAAAGTCTCCCATCGTGACATGTAGTAGCCACCAACAAGGCCACCCCATTGCTTGGATGCGTAGTCATTGATCTCACCTGTGGGACCCCACAGCGTGATCTGGTTCCGTGCGTTACGCTCGAGCAATGCAGCATATGACGTGTTTCCATACGACAAGCGCCTAGCTGCACCAATCCATTTCCCGAGGAGGAAGTAGTCGTTGGTGAGCAGAAGCTCGTCCAAGTCACGCAATAATTGCAGGAGAGGTTGACTGGCTGTAGCAATAGTTGCGCTGCTAGATGAATTCGATGCGTACGTGGCAACAAGCGTTTCGTAGAGGGTGATGAAGCGGTTCACGAGAAGCTGGCGTGTGATATCTACAAGATCGTATTGGAACTCTGGAATTTTCAAAAGTGATTTGGACTCATAGCCTGCTTGTATGAGCATCCGCAGGGCAGGTACAATGGTCGTGTTCGTGTCATAGAAGACTAGAGTCGGGGAGAATCCCGTCCGAACAAGCCCGCTGAGTGCAGGGGCCAGTTCTAAGATACTCTTCAAGGTGGCTTGCGAAGACGGATCTCGGTTGCTGTAAACCGTCGCCCCCAGGATCTCCCACGCATTTACAGCAGATGAAGGGAGATCAGAGACGTAGTAACGCCTTGATGCCCAGGACGACACATACAGGGTTCTGTCAATGACTGCAGGAGACCAAGCCTGGTCAAGCAGAACATCATAAATGATCTCGTTCCCTTCCATACCCTCAGGTGTCAGGCCCATGCCAATCATAGAGGAACCAGGCGAAGTCAGAGCACGTAATGGCTCTGCGGTAACATTCACAAAATTCCCTTCAAAGCCCATGTTACCACCAAAGTCGTGCAGCTCGCACCAGACCCATTTCTTTCCATAGTATGAGCTCAGTCGCTCCCACTGAGGCTGCGCCTCGCTATATAAATCGAGGATGATCATACTGTCGTTGCCCGGGACGCCGCCAAGATATGCCTGCACGCGCTCGGTGGTCCAGAACGTTTCATCGCTGTAGAACAACCAGCCTTGCATGAGCCAAATAGCCTCCGGGTCCGGCTGCTCGCAAACTTGCAAACGTGGCTGAGGTGACATTCTGGAGATATGCTAAATCACCGCTGTAAGGATTATTCTCGTTGTATTGGTCCAGCGTGTAGATATGAG
The DNA here is from genome assembly GCA_016628085.1 of Suillus occidentalis. Taxonomy (NCBI): domain Eukaryota; kingdom Fungi; phylum Basidiomycota; class Agaricomycetes; order Boletales; family Suillaceae; genus Suillus; species Suillus occidentalis. Next base: position 72,322 of record JABBWB010000129.1, read on the forward strand.
AGACGCTGCCGTACGCGGCGATCTGTTTGTCGATGAGGGACTTTTGCATATTTGCAAAGAGGGGATCAAAAGGTTCGAGGAACGAATCATTGGTGTATACTGAGGGGAAGCCGGCCCACTGGACTGCCATTAACAATGGATGCGTTTGGATATAGGTTGTGCAAGGCACGGGGGACGAATCCGGTAAATGATGGGAGGATAGGGGTCATTCCTAGCTCAACCATACGAAGAATGATCTGTTTTTGTAGTGCGAATTGGTCGTTAATCCACTGCGTTGGAAGATCACCGCTCCAGCTACCTTGGATATTACCAAACCTGTTCCATGCCTGAAAGGCAGGACCAGACATAAAGCTTGCGATTTCCGCATCATTGAGCCCAACCTCTCGGAATACTTCTATAAGGATATGTTCGTAACCAACCCAAGCCAGAGGTAGGTTGACACCGCGCAAGGCGAGCCAATCAAGAAGTAAAGACCAATCGTCGAATGTGTAGAACGCAGTCGTGTAGTCAAACGTCACCGTGTTGAAGAAGTAACGATACGGCACGATAGCACTTCTTGTTATCGGTTCATTGACAATGGGAAGCTTGTGAGGGAGCTGGTCAAGTCGCGAGCCCGTCCACCAGATATCCACACCACCGAATTCCGTGACATAACTGTTTCAACAATGTGGCAATTTGAGACAACCACATTGTTTCAATGACTGAAAATTGACATACGTGTACAGTCCTCTTGCACAAGCGCTGATGGTTGTGCATTCGATGTAAATATTTGCATTTCCATCTCCTTCATCATGCGAAGCATCACGTATTTTGAACGTGTCCACGCCTGAGCTGGCGGTTGTTGACAGATTGAATATGAATGCATTAGAGTGACTAGGCATGCGCCTCTTCACCAAAGCGTACAGACCACTAACATCATCAGAATGGGCAGAGATGGAAATAACGGAGGTGATCGCAGCTAAGAGGGCGAACTTGAGGCTTGTAAAGAACTTCATGGAGATGCAATGATCAAAGTATAGTCCACTGAACCTTTAATCGGCGCTGAAGCAGAGCCCTGGGGCAGATCACTGAAGCAGAGCCCTGTGGCAGAGCGCTGAAGTAGAGCCCTGGGGCAGAGGAGGCTAGAAAGAAATGCACATACATATTTATATCAGGTTCGAGCATACTACGGATCATGCACATGATATGATCACCTGTTGAGGCGTGCTTGTAAATAGGGAATGTTGTGTTGACAGCGGCAGCATGTTTGAAATTTGAGATGCTGAGAACGTGAGTCCGCAGTTACGGCGCAGTAATAAAGGCATATACTATAGTTAGCGACTCGGAACAGTATTACTGTCAACTGTACGGGTACTACGGGAGATAACTCAACCGTGTCACGTGCAACAACTTCTACGGTCTGTAAGTCTCATAACTACCATATCACGGACTCGTGAATTCACTGATGATTTCAAGCAAGGCAGAAAAGTGAGTGAATGGGGCGGAGAAATTGCTTGTGAGGGAAACAGAGTAAAAGACACGAGGGGCAGAGGGAGAGCGCGTGGAACTAACGGGAGATGTAGAGGCAGGGGGACTTCAAGGTAGGGCGTGACATGGGTCAACCCGCGGGTACAGAAAAATTCAGAGGCCTACCCGTACCCGCGTGGGTCAGAGCATCATGGGGAAGTTCAAGGGTTGGTGGATCATCCGAAAGAGATCTTTTAAAAGCTCATCTAGACAATTTAGACATCGAGATGGATATCCTTCCCGTCGGAATGCAACTCAGAAAGGTAAACCAGTCGACTCTTGATGCAAAGTGCGCTCTTGTCCTCCGCCCTCACGCGTGTGCTGACTCTCATGAGGACGCAGGTTACATTATTGACGATAGAGTTCAGGTTTTACCCCGGAGCGTAATCGCAATCGTCTTCATCCGCAACATCCGTTCCATATACCACACTTGTGTATCGCAATCCCATCAATTCCTCTCTAATCACCCTTCTTCAGTGACACGTCCTTCAGCATACATATTCTGACAAGGACCATCCCAAATTGAAGAAAGAGCATCATTGTTCAGACTGGGTTACCTCTCTTGTCCACCCTCATCAGACGATTCCGAAGGCTTCAGAGTTCCTCTCTGTTACTTACCCGCGCAAATGGATTTGGCCAGAATTTCATACTATCCAGTGCAGACTGGCCCGTCTTACTATAAACTGTGCCCCTCTCAGACTATTCAGGATTTGCTCAGGAATCAGGGCACGCACTTTGCACACGACCCGGACTCGTCAACATTCATTGGAAATATCGTGGCCAAGAGAGGCCAGCCCTCACCGATGTCTGAGCAAGAGCACGAGCACGGCGTCAGAGCTATGAAAATACGAAAACTAAGCACAAGAGCGGGGAGAATGGCGATCTCAGGGCTCGTCGGCGACTACGGAAGTGAAAATGATTCTACATCGGAAAAGGCGGCGGCAAGCCAAACACAACAATTTGCGGGCTTTAGGGAGCTATGCGGAAAGCGAAAATGACGACCAAGACACTGCTGTAGAGGCGGGCACCACCGAAGACGACATGTACAGCACAGGCCCTTTGTCGGCTGATGAAGGAGAAGGTCCTGCGCTTGACTGTGCTACCGTTCTCGAGTTGATCAAGCAAGCACATAGCGCAGCTGACTGTGATTCGGAGGCGGTTGATTGGGACGACGATTGCGACGAAGACGTAGCAGAGTAATGTCTTGTGTTGCCTATCCTGTTGTGTATGCAGATTCTTCGCGCCTTTTTCCCTCGTGCTCGGGTCAGTTGCATCAAATTTCGCACATTTTGCTGAACATCCACATCCGTAAGCGGCTTCAATTGATGAACATTGTCCACTAAAGCCACTGTGGCCCCTTGCCACAGTGAAACGTCCACAGCACAGATCAATAAATAGTGCGTTAGACATCTTGGTCTGTTCATCCCATCATCTCAATTACAATCATCTCCCTTCTATCAAATTGCTCATACAATACCTACATCTCAAACTTCAGTCACAATGACCTCCAAAGATGCGATTGAAGCAAAGCTTTTAGGTTCCTTCCCAGGGCGCTTCGTTGGCGCAATGCCAGTACCCCAGTTTCTTGATTTCTTATCCGAGGTAGACGGTCGTCCAGTAATGCCGAACGTGTATTCACCAGAAAACCTTGTAAAAATTTCACATACACACTTCTCTGACCTGTCTGATTTTGGTGCCCTTGGCAGTTGGCGTCTCTACGGAAATTATCGATCTTGTTGACACCTCCGGCTGTCCTGACCTCTCTGTCGTCGTGAATGGGTATGAATTCCAACCGACCATGGGCTTTTATATAAAAGGGACAACGCTCGAAACGGATTGACAGACATGTCCGCGATGAAGGCATAGATCATCATCAAGCCTTCCTTGCAACAAGACCTTTCAACGACCCACTGCCAAATGAGGACTTCACCGCACCGATACCTTGTCCTGAGGAGGAGTGGCTGCCATATTGGGATACAGAAAGAGACTACTATCCCACATTCGAGTCCTCCAACAAGCAGTCCATCTCAACGCGGGCGCATATGGTGGCGTGCACCAATGCCTTCTTCGCAACACAATTCCGCCGCTTTGGATTTTCCGTCCTCCTCTGTGGCTCCTGGGCACTTTTTTGTACTGGGATCGCTCTGGTGTTGTCGTGTCTCAGCGGTTCCAATACACAGCCAATCTCACCCCGTTGACTGAGTTCCTATGGAGGCTCAATCATGGGTCGCCTGGGGATCGCGGCGTCGACGTGTCTGTGGTTCCCGTTTCCCTTTCGGAGTCTCAAGACAGCACTGTCAGGGAGTTGCTGGGCATTGGGAGTTCCGACCCTCTGTATGGATATATCGTTCCCGTCGATACCGCAAAGCTCAAAGACGCAGTAGGCCATCCTTCTTCGACCACCCACCACTTCTACGTCGGTCCACGCCCCGCTCAAAAGCAGTGCAGCTTACTCGAGCAACGAGCTCGTGGCTTCCATGTTTGGGATCTTACGCAGAAGAGAGTCATTTTCTTCAAGGAAACTTGGAGACTTGATTCCCCAGGTATCAGCACGGAATCAGCAGTATACCGGGAACTTCACTCTCGTCGCATTTCCAACATCCCGACCTTCGAGCACGGCGGTGACATGTCTGCCCTCGGGACACAAGCGATCACCCACTCATTCAGCATGGCCTGGTGGTGCTGTACCCCCAACCACAAGGCACACCTCCCTCTCGTACAACATCACACCATCCTTCGTGATGTTGAACGTAACTTAAGCACGTTCAAGACACCCACGGAATTTTTGACTATAATCAAGGATGCCCTCACAGGCGAGTTTCATCTTCACTTTTCAACTAATTCTTTGTTTCTAACGTGTTACTGTAGCTCATAAAGAAGCTTACGAGTGTCTTTGTCTCTGCATGGAAACATCAGCATGGAAGGCATTGGCATCACCAGTGAGGGGCGCGGGCTTCTCATGGGCTGGGAGTGTTGCTCTCTCAAATCGCACGATGAGCTATTGAAAATCCAGATGGTATGTGCAACATTTTTGTATAAACGTCGAGATACTGACATGAATTCAAATGACAATGATAGGGAAATATACCCTTCATGTCTGGTGCTTTGCTGGACCACAGTACCCAGGACAAGCGCCATGTGCTGGCAGATAATTTGAAATCATTCCTGCACGTCATGATGTACACTATGGCCCGATACCTCCCCTACACGATAGATGTCGAGAAGAAGAACGTATTGCTCCAAATATTTGACGAGGAGTATGCCATCGATATCGATAAGGGGCGGGCGGACCATAGGTGGCTCGCGCAAGAGGGAATGCCTTGCTGACCCGCAATCTCACCTTTTCAAAAAATTCACCGTGCCTGCCGAGATCGTCACGCTGCTGCGGCAACTAAGCGATTTGTTCCCTATTAGATACAACGCCTGGATTCAGATGGTAGAGCTCCATACGCAAGATACGCGCTGTAAGACGCCAAGCGATCTTCTGGCCTGCCACAGCGAGATGATGGCACTCGTGATCCATTCAGTTCCGTCGTCCGAAGAGTATGCCGACAAAGATATTCGTGAATTCTACACCATCACGTGGAATACATATGTTTTCTGATGTCTTGTAAGTAATTAAGTACAATACAAATGATATCATACAACGTTCACACACTTAGTGGTATTGCGAGTCATCAAACTAGTGTGACAATAGTGCTCAGATCTGAGATGTCATCCATCCCGACGTCAATATTTACTTTCTCACCCGGATTGAATGCAGGCAGACCTTTTTCATTTGGGATAATTACAGCGACATAAATACTTTGATATTTAATCGATTTAAACTTTATAAAATATGGTACATGCTTGAACACGTCGACTATGATACTCAAGTACGTTGATGCATTGATGATGATATATCTACACTATATAAAAATTAGCTGTAAGGCAAGTATCGTAAAAGGGCTCCAAACGAAGACTAGCCTAGCATGCGGAATCGGATGATAGTTCGTCGGCCCACTAAGATATTGTGCGAGTCGTCGGGAACAACCGCTACCTCCAGCTCCCCAAACACCGGCTTCATGTAAGGGACATGTGATGACGAGGTGTTGGTATCCTTCGAGTCCGTCGTCTTGGGTAAAGGACGGAGTGTAATCAGTTCTAAGGCACATTTATATCGAATGATCACCCCTCCAGACTTTATCATGAAACCTTCCGTTGACCTACAGGGTAGGCTAGCATCAGCCGTCCGATCGCAGCTCGTACAACTAGAAGCGCTTACTTGAATTCAGTGAGAAGGGTACTACCAAGCTCCCTGACAGCGGAGGCAGCTTCCTTTTGCATCTCCTCTTCCTGACCATGTTCAGGGCCAGACTTGCCTTGGACATTATTCTGACACCCCCGCTGGCCGGTCACCGTTGAATATTCACCGTCAAACGCAAACAGCACGGGATCAAGCTTCAACAATGCTTTCTCGCCTGCTGTCTGAAGCTTCACACGCAAGTACAAGATCTGTGCTTCTAAGAACCGCCCCAGCATCGCGCCAAATTCGGACAACAACATGCTGCGATTCTGAAAAGTAGGAAAGGGCGAGATGTCCAATGATGAATTCGGTTCTTCCAAGTCTAGAATGGCTCCAGCAGTCGATTGTATTGCTCTTGCCTCGTCACGAGTACGCATGCGACAAACTCCACAGCATTTCCACCGGTATTTGGTAACAGGCAGTAGCCATGTGTAACAGCGAGGAACAACGCAAACGCGCGAGCCTTCCCTTGGTGTCATCTCGTCTGGTTGTTCCTGCATCTGCAGTCAGCGACGCAAAGTAAACACAGAGCCCTTTGTACTACCTCTGGAAACGATGCAGGATGATCACGACCGAGAGCAGACTCACGGGTGTCTATTCTAGCTAAAATTACATATGGTTAGCTTGGGCGATTTAGACGCGACAACGGCACTTACAGAAGTCCTCAATACGACGACGTGCTTTCTCCATACGAATCCTCTGGTACTCCCGTTGGTATCTCCGACAGGAATCACAGATCTTCCAGCGGTAATCCGGAGGCAATACGATGTTACAGCGCTTGATCCCGCACACTCGCGCAGTAGTGCCGCTGGGAAGTCGAGAAGCAAGCACAGGGATGCGAATCTTAATCGTGGAGGAGTCTTCGGCATCAGGATCCGAATCAACATCTTCGTCTTCCGAAGAGAGATCCGTCAAGTCGCTGTTCCATCCGGAGATGTAAACCTTGTTGATTTCAGGTTCTGCCCCAGCGTCTCTACTACACTCAGCAATGAGTGTACTGGAAGTACTCGCAACTGCCGCAGAATCAATGACGATTTGTCCGTCAGGAAGCTTCGACGACGGTAGTTCGTCTACAGCATTAAGAATTGCTCCCTGTGAGTGTGAAGCTGATACTTCTGGCTCTCTGCTTGTCGTAACTCGATCCACCACGATAGCCTCTAGTGTACCGTCCACCAGTAAAACTGGCTCTGAAGTTGCACTTGCAGCGATTGCAGCCTGTTGGCGCTCTTTCCAGCGCTGCAAGCTGCAGCCATAGCACCTCTGCCATGTAACTGACGGAGACACGGCTCCTCCGCACCCAGGTGTTTCACAAGTGCGCTGTAAGAATCCTTAGTCTAATATATATTAGACAGTGATCGAATACCACTGACTTGGACTGGCTGAGGGGTTGGAGAACGAGCGGTATTACTGAGGACCAGGGGTGAAAGCTGCAAAGGCCCACGTTCCAAGACAGCATCTGGAGGTGGGATATCATCACTAACAGTTTTCGTTGTCGAGTCAATAGAATTTTGTGCTGCAAGCTCCTCATCCTACTTGGTGGCTCAGACCCAGTGGTATTAAAAAAATCGCATCTCACTAACCTCAGGATAAATCAGCTCAAAGTCCAAATCATCATTGCTGTGTGCACCGAGTTCCGCAAAAGTTTCCCGCGGGGGCTGTAGAAGGGCCTCAGCCCTCTGTGTAGCATTTATATCCCGCTTCAAATCGCCATGTTTCAACTAAGTTCTAGACAACAGAAAACAAGGAACCACTGTACCTTGACCTTCGACATGAGCACCCCAGATGGAACCTCATCCCTCCCCATGCGCTTCGGAGTGCACTTTGGGGCAGGAAGCGGCACAGGCACTCCACGGCCAAACCCCAGCCGCAGACACGCATCACAAAAGTTGAGAAGCTGGTTGGGCACTAGTTGCGCTCCACAGCCGAAACGCATACACATACGCATGGGCGCTATGGGAGTCACGATAACCTGGCGTCAATCATAGGCAAGGTTCGTATAAGGGAAGAATTCACGAATACTCACAGGGACAGGGGAAAGAGCAATTATTTCTCCACGGGAGTTGAAGAAACGCGGGCGGGTAGGGTCGCGAGGTGTGGGGATGACGGGTGAAGTGGATGGGAGCAGTGACGGTATGTGTGGATCAATGCGCCTTGTAGGCTTTAGTTTCGCACCCTCTTCAAGTTGCCTCACTCGACATGCAGGACATAGTGTGTAAGAGGTCGAGGTGATTCTTGGTCCTTCTACAGTCGTTTGGCACACAACACATATCAAAAAGGACTGTCCCTGGTAACATAGTCAGGATGATGCCGAACCTAATACAATAACATTGCAGGCATTTCCCAGGCATGTTACAAAACGCAAAACTCACAGCTTGTCCGAGCGCCGTCGCGTCTTGATTTGCAAGGAGAGTGTGTCCGGGGGAAGGAATACCTCGGGCTCTGAGCAACTGGCAGTCATCACAAATTATCCACGGAAAATCTTGTGCTAAAACGAAACCACATTGATGGCATATCCGGACACGGTGTTTTGACACTTGCGCCAAGGGGATGAAAGTGGGGGCAGCAAGAGTTCTCATACGACTCGGATTTGCTGCGAGGTCTTCGTTCAGCGACATACGGAGTCAGTGTGTATTGTAAGGCCACAGGGTCTGTCATGCGTCAGCATCTTTAAAAAAAAGCTACAAGATATCAGTTTCTGGACACATACTCAGTATGCGTATAGATCATGCATATCAGAGACTTTTCAGGGTTTAGAAACTACACCAGCGGTAGTTGCCAAGTTGGAAAGAAGCAAAATCAGTCTGTTGAAATCGTACCCTGTAAACCAGGGTCATATGAGACGGAATTGAAAAAAAAAAGTTTCTAGGCTATACCATTCCCGATTGGATCCTCCACAATTAATTGAGCATTATATAATGCATAGACCGACTCGGTAGCTATAGTAGGTACCGAGTCTCCAGAGTCTCACTGCCACTTACGCAATGAATTGCATCTTTGCACCCAGGCTTCGTCAGATATTGAGACATAAATGACTCACAGAAATCCAGGTATGATTGTTTATGAGTTGAAGCCGCGGGTGCTGGTGCTGGTGCAGAGAAGATGAGTATCATATGATGTTGATAACAGATTCTCGCGTTATTGTACTGTGACATTCCATTCAATAGGATCAAAAACAGCAGATTAAGTACTACGACTCGGCACCGACCTCCCTCTTCGACTTGTCATAGCACTCCAAAGTCACACTCGCCAAAAAACCGGGTATACACTGCTCTTCATTCACCCAGAATCGCATCAGTTGCGGGAGATCTTGCGGACCGCCTTCTCCTTGCGCAATGAGTTGCATCCTCGCTCCTTCTCCGTTTTCGCCGGGCTTCGTCAAAGGTTGGAACACAAATGACGCAGAAAGATCGTAAATCGATGTCACACGGACTTGCCCATTGGGGTAAAACGCGAGCTTGAGTCCGAGCATGGACGCTATGGCTTCTCGGAACTCAGCGCTCTTTGCGGTGAATACCTATCAAATCATAGTGACGGCCCGCCATCAATTACTGCAAAGAACCGTGCAGAGGTTATACGCACCTGCTGCAAGCGCAAGAGTCTCTTCTCTTTCTGCTTCACCACTTCCTCGAGCTCCTTCTTTTCCTTATCGAGTACCTCCCAACTTTCCCTGGGAACCAAATCATGGCGCAGAACCCCGCCGTCGGCTGGCACCGCTCCGCTGCTCTCAAGCTCACGCAAGCGCTTGATGAGCGCCTCGTTTTCACTCTTCAAGCGGTCCATCACTGATTGTCGTAGATCAGTCCACTGCTGCGCCGGATTGTCACGCAGGCACAGCACACGCATGCCTGGTGGGACGTGGTTCCCCGCACCGATTTCGCCACGGAGCTCGAATAGTATTTGTTCGAGCGTCTCGATCTGGTCTTTCTGCTGCGTCAAATTTTTTTGTGCTTCTTGCAGGCCTGTATGTATGTATGACATTAAAGGAGGAACGAGACAAATATTTCTATTGAGTCTTACCTTTCCTTGCTTCGTCTGCCGCAGCTTTCTGTGCATCGATTTCCCGAACGAGATCCTTGCGTGTATTTTTCGGCCCTCCTATGGCATTATCAACCTGGGCAGCATCCAGTGCACTCTGTAACCGGGAATTTTCGGATTTGTAGTCAACTATAGACTGTTCAAGATGCTGGACCTGCTGCTGGGAAAGGTTGTCCACAGCTGGTGACTCGCGTGCAGCTGACTCCTCAGCAGTGAAGCTGGCCTGAAATAGGGGATAAGTCATTGCGATGCTGGTTCGGGGCGCGAACACGTACGACGAGGGCTTGTAGGAAGCTGGCTTCTCGTTCGGCCAACTGAGCTCGTTGTTCTCGTCTGACGACCTTCTCTCTTAGTGTTTGCACCTCTGCTTTTAGAACATCCACAGCCTCCCGAGCTTCGGAAGCTATCTTATCAACGTTGGATAGCTCAGCTTCGCGACGACGAAGGAGTGCTGTATTGGCGCCACGTTCCTCCATTAATCGCGCATGCTCCAGACGTAATGCTGACAGATTCTGCACCAAGGAGATGGAAGCTTGTGATGATGTATTGGATTCGCCGGTTTTACATGCCCTAGAATACATAAATTAGCTTTCGAGTGGGGAGATTGGGTCGTTCCTTGCCAGTCTTCCCGCTCTTGTCGAGCAGCTTCGACTTGGGCCTCTAGTTTGGCAACTTTCTCTCGAAGCCCTTCCATTATAGCCACCTTGCTTTCCAAAGTACGTTTCTCTTCTCGAAGGACTTCTAAGCTGGCGTGCCGGTCTTTGTACCGTGCAAGTTCAGTAGTAAGTTTTGCGTTGATCGACTCGAGAGAACGGAGGTATCCAGCTTGTCGCTGCAATTCGTCTCGCACGACACTCCAATTTTCGTTTTCATTAGAACTTCTCGCAGAAGAATTGGTGACAGCATGGGCATCGTCCAGCTGTTGTTGTAAATTCTGGACTGCATCGCTTCGTTCCTCCGCAATAGCTTTGAGGTCTGCAACTTCTTTCTCCAACACTGCGTTTTGGCGAGCGAGAACTGAAGCCTGCGACTTGTGAGAAGCAAACGATTGTGAGTGGCTGCGAGAAAGGTTCGAGTGTTCATCCTCGAGTTCTGCTAGCTTTTCTCGAACAGCAGCGAGGGAGCTGCGTAGTTGTCGAAGTTCTAAATCTGCCTTGCGCTATAGAACAAATGTGAGCTCCGATAGCGTACGTGTAGACATGACGCACCTTTTCCTCTTCTCTCTCCGACTGCTCCTGCAGTTTTTCCTCGCGCTCCTTCTCCTCTCTTTCCGCAAACCACCTTCTATCTCTTTCTAGCCTCTCCACTGCGATATCTTTTTCACGGAGTTTGGCTTCGAGCTCGGTTTTACTGGCCTGTGCGGCGAGTAGCTGGCGTTCGAGAGATGCGTTTGCCATGTGTGAGGTAAACGCGTTAGAGCGCTGCTGGCGCCTTGCAGTCGAGTGTTGTGGGTCTGCAATCGGTTTGGGGTCAGATTTCTCTGTACATGAGCATCCCGAAGGCGTGTCTCCTCAACGGGAGGGCCAGCGAACTCACCCCGTTCGAGCTCTGCCATTAGGGAGTCACGTTTAGTGGTAGCTGAACGTGATGACAGCATTGAACCCTTCGTGGCAGGCTTTGAGAAAGTTGAACTGCCATTGAACATGTTGGCGTACCGGTCAAAGCGTGCAATCACTATAAGCAGAAGCGACCTTGTTTACACAGCCACCCGTTAATTTCCTTTGAATTTCGTTTTCGTTCAAGTTAGCCTGCGAAATAGTTCAGTTGGCAAGAGCGACTCTACCTTCAACTTCACGCTAGCATTAGAAAACAGTCACTGTTCATCATGAGTTCAAGCGAATCCGAATCAGGCGATGAATATTATGATGAACTCGAGCCTCGCGGCAAGCGCTCGAAGCATGATGACCGCGGCTACATACTTAGGAATGTCCTCAAGCTTCCCCGAGCCACGACCTACACCACACAGGCACTATATGGTGGGCTTCTTGCTTCTATATGTGGATCCACGTTGACTCCATTGCAGAGCAGATAATTGGCAGCGACATTAACCTGGAACCAGAGTATCAAAGAGGTCCGTGAAGTCTTTTCCACAAGTCTAAACGACTAAAGCCACGTTCTCTCAGACGTTGTTTGGCCGGAGTCGAAGCAAGTGGGCCTTATCGACTCTATACTTCGCAATTTTTACATTCCACCTGTGATCTTTGGTGAGCATCATACTCCGTCAGGCCATGTAGCGCATCGCTCATTTTCCCTATCCATTCATCCTCCAGTTTCGCATCAGCACTCAGACGGCTCAGAAACCAAGACATGTATCGACGGAAAGCAACGGCTCACGTCAATACAACGGTGCATTTTCTCGACCATTCATCATTCTGAACGACTGAGCGTCATCTTTTCCCCTCTGCCGCAGGTTCATGGATGGACTGGTTGGTCGTATTTATCTGTTATGTGATAAACAGCTTACAGAATTCTTAGATTCATCGTCAGTAATTCTACTTCTTCTGTTATTTTACTTCTAATCGCAATAATTGATTGGTAGACAAAGACCCGTGAGTGGAGACAATCTAATGTCAATTCCTTGGCTTCTAACAATATTACACGATACAGACAAACCGGTGACAAGTACTGGTACAAGTCGAACGCCTCTAACCAGACCGGACGGTCCGCGGGCTACATTCTGCCTGACAAATATCAACGACTGTTTGCAAATAAGCAGATCGTATGCATAGAATATCAAGACCTTGCTGATTCTGAAGAACGCGAAATCTTCCAGGTGAGTCCTCAATACAATCTATATCATCCTTGCTCACCCAAGTACAGAGAGTACAACTCGGAATGGCCCTCACCCCTGCGGGTCAGTCTCTATCTGATTTACACTTGCATTTGGTTCACCATCTTCTTAGAGAAATTACAGGTGACTAATACCCCTATGGCCAGCTTTGTGCGACAGCTAGAAGCAGGGTATTTCGGAGAAGACAAGCCTCTGGGTGGCAATGCCTTAGATTGGGACCGTTCACGCGGCGGGGACTTCCGATGTATCGCTCAGGCGCTCTACTGCATCTCAAAATACCCTTCCCTTCAGACAGTGGGCACCGTCCTGCAGATTGAAAAATGGTTGCATAACCCCACCCGACGGGCGAAAAGCAAAAAGAAAGCAAATGACGACGAAGATCTCACAAAGGATGATCTTTACCTCTCATGCATCCACGACACGTTCCGCGTTTTCTCGCAGCTAGTCAGCGACCCTGATTTGTGCCCTGTATTCCTGCAATCCGGCTGGCGCGTCTCTCCCGTGGAGTTTATCGCCATATGTCTGTTGATCTCCGTGGAGAAAGATAAGCTGCAACTGCGCGCGCTTGCAGAGAAGCTCGGGCGCATGCGGGAGGTGGTGCGCGAAGAACACGTAGATATTCGAATGAATGCTCGTGTCGCTAAGACATTGCTCGACTTTGTCAAGGGGATTGGCCCCCAGGCGCAAAGCACCTCTGGGGCAAAGCGGAAGCTGGAGGAGGAAGATGTGGCAATGCCACCCAGCAAACAGCGAAAACGAACTCAGACTCCACCAGTACTGTCTCCCGCTGTGGATTCGCACAACCAAATTTGTTTTGTGAATCCTTCCATGCTTAGCGCTCCTCTACCACAGCCACCTCGTCCATCGGCTGTTTCTGATAGACTGGTAGCCCTCCGCGATGCCAAGAAGTCTATCTCAAATTCTTCCCCCTCACGCATCCCGCCGACTGCACCTGCTGCTCTACGAAATGCTGGATCAAGTAGATAGATTAATTTAATGTATGTTTACTCTATGCGCTCACGGAGGTATATCACTACTCTGAGTACACACTATCATGGCAGATCTGTATCATATCAGTAATTTGAAGTTTTGTCAAATTGTTAATTATCCGGTAAAGGTTAGGTAAAGGTAAGTTATCGATGTTGCCAATAGTATTACTTACTAGTACACCTCTGTGACGGTCCACTACTCTTTCATGATTTTTCTGCAGCACTCAATTTCAAAAGTCATTACTTACATAGCTACTTCACTGAGTATACTCTACACACTATACTAGCGTATTCCAAGTGGAACGAAGCCTTTGACTTTCCGTGTCATTTCCTTCTTTTCAATGGCCTTGATACTCCCCTTGTTTCTTTTCATTCCATTCTCCCTTTTTAACTCGTACTACATGTAAAAGATGGCCTGTATCGTAGTAGTACATTGTCAAATTCGACTATTGCTGTGGTAAGTGGTATATATGACTGCCATTGGCTGGCCGAAACCTGAGTCAACCTTAACCTAAGTGTTTCATAACTAAATACGGATCACGGTGCCATAAAATTTTGGCTTTTACCATTGACTTGAAGTCAAACGATCCCGGATTGTAGTAAGCCGGTATTCCCTGTTGGCATCGTCAAACTGATATCTCTGCGTTTACCGACGTCCTTTTGGACCCATTTGCTAGTCGGAAAAGCAAATTCGATGTCAAGGAATCGCGGGTGGCGCGGAAGACGGAATTATAGCGAAAACCAAGATGATCGCTACCACAGATATAGTGGTTCCAGCTATCCGGCCAGTAGAAGCTCGTATCGGCAGTCGTACGGATACGACTACCGCTCGAATGAATACTATGCAGATGCTCAACCAAGTCAGCAATATAACTACTGGCGCGACGGTGACCAGTATAGCACCCAAAACCACTACCAGTCCCCCATCGACTACACTCCTAGTCATAAGCATGCTAATGACTACCATCATGCTGAGAATTCCTACAGAAGACGGCAGAGCCAAGGAAGGGGCAGTCCGCAGACAAATTACCATTCACGTGCTCAAAGAGATAATTCGCCAACGCCGTATATGGCTTCGCCTTTGTTTCGTCGAAGAACACCTGACTCGAATCCCCTTCCTGAATCACATATGAGATCTTTAACACCACCACCTCCGCCACCGCCTGTGGAGCCAGATCCAGCATATATGGCACTCTCACTCCAGCCATCACACATCGTTGATGATCCTCGCGCCTCCCGAAAGCTTCTCATACTAGATTTGAATGGTACTCTACTCATTCGATCGCAACATTCACGCGCACGACCGAAAGATGCGTATGGCGGCGCTCGCAATAACTCAGCACCGCGTCTTCGCGCGGTACAGCCGCGTCCTTACATACCCGCTTTTCGTGCATATTTGTTCGCACCCGAGACTCAAGAATGGCTGGACACCATGGTCTGGTCTTCCGCACAACCACACAGTGTGGCAGACATGGTTAACAAGGTTTTCGGTGATGTCCAAAGCGACCTTGTCGCAGTCTGGGACCGCGGGAGTTTGGGACTTACTAAGGAGGACTATCGTGAGTGTTGAGCCTTTAGCTCTTGAATAATTTGCCATATTTCCGTGGCGCTTTATTGATATCATTGGCAGACCGAAAAGCGTTGACGACTAAAGATCTTGCAAAACCCTGGTCATTGCTTCCATTGGGCACCAACCCAGCAGAGATCGCGGTACCATCGGAGGTAGATTGTGCCACTGGGCAGGCTGGGTTGGTTCCTTCGATTGCACACTCCGCCATGACCACCCTCCTCCTCGACGACTCACCTCACAAGGCCCGTCTCCAGCCAAATAATCATGTCTGTATACCTGAATATACTTCCTCGTTGAGGGAAAAAGACCTTCAGCAGTTTTGGCACGGGAAAGACCAATCTAGGAAGCGGAAATGGAATATAAATAAATCTGTGCCAGACCAAACTGAGTCGGCAGAGATTCTATCACCTTCCTCAGACTCTGATCCGACTATCATCGGTTCTACTTCAGATCATGTAGAGCATTCTTTCATCCCGATTCCACCTGCAGAAAGAACACACATATCATCTCGATCATCTGCCGAGCCATATGACCCCACCATTCTTGCAGTTATTGGTGTCCTGGACGAGATTAAGAGGCAGAGCAATGTCGCTGGGTGGATCCACGGAGGCGGTCTTTGGGATATTGCTCCAATTCCTGAGGTTGAAAGAGAATTTAATGGCACTACACCGGCCTCAGACGCAAGCATTGTCGAGGATACTATGCCCCCCCTCGCCGGCTTTCTGGAAGCGCCATTGCTTCCGAAGAAAGAGGTTCCAGCAGCGCAAAAACACGTGGAACAAGTAGTATCGTCTTCCGCACAACTCGTTACTACCGACAAGGCCATGATCCAGACTGGGAAGGAGTCTACCACTGCTGATGTTTCGGTTGAGGATGCTGCACCAAGCGCTGGTGTAGAAAGTGTGGGAATGTGGTTTAGTGATGAGCTGACGCTGTCTTACTGGGTTTGGAGAGGGCGCCGGGCGCTAGACAGTTTGGGAATTGAAGCAGATCATGGCGTTACCGGGTAGGGCCGGACCGCAATGTTATTAGTAGAAGCCGCTCGTTAAGTACATAGAGTCATTAAGGTTGTTTTTGAATCTTCGCGGTCGTGTGAGCCCCTTACGTATTCAAGGTGGTCTGTCCCATGTGGATGAGGTGACCGTTGTACTATCATAGTAGGTTTCTGACGGTCTCTTACTATAGCTTTAGCAGTCAATCCGCTTTAAATTTGGGTGTCATGTCCTTGACGCAACGATTACCAGACATGAACATTGATGACTGTGTAGGGAAGTGTATATGGCGGTTCGTGTCAATTACTTACTGCACTGCGATTTTCCTCGCTTGATTACTCACAATGCCTGATTATCAACGTTTATTGCTATAGAATCAGACAGGCGTGTGTCCGAACGTCGCAGGCTGACTAGGACTGGACAAGATGGACCTGAACCTGGTGTTATTTAAAGCCAGTCTGGTCTAATGTTGCATTGGCCCGGGTCCCTTGGGGTGAACATTCGCTCTCTCTCAACTCCATACGATGGTGCTCTTTGTTGCAGGGCTCTTACTGGGGTTGTACAGTCAAGTAAGGGCACAGACCCTTACAAGTGCGCAGATATCTGTCATCAGCGAGCGATTAGCCCAGGGTGCAGTACACAGGTGAGCATAGACTGTCATTCGACACTCTACATTGGGTACTAGCAGTAGCGCTTCTATGTTCTACTTGACGGCCCCAATGATCATAAATGTCACTGATAGTACCTTATTTTTCATCTAGTTGGGAATATGGAACGCGAGCTGAGGCTCTCCTAGAGCTCAACGCACCGACATACTCCGTCATGTCTTTCAACGCCGTCCCACCTCCACATAGCATTCCATCCAATATAACAAGTGCGCTTAGCGAAGTATTCACGATTGCGCATAATATTGTCGTCGCCCGAAGCTTGTCCAATATCACTGGCCCTCAGCCCCTAATCGCTGATACGAGCGCAGGAGATCCAGCAAGTATTGGAGTTGCCGTGTTACTTGCTAACTGGACGGGGCAGGGGGCCATAGATGGACTAGACTATGCAGGGGCAGCGCGGGACCAACTCGACTACCTGTTCCAAAATGTGTCCAAGACCAACGATGGCGCCCTTTCTCACAGAGTGGACCAATTACAACTTTGGTATATAAAAGATTATGCACTAAATGTTCCCATAGATAACTAACGTCTTCACACAGGAGCGATTCCGTGTACATGGTTCCCCCATTTTTGGCATATTATGGTGTCCTGACACAAAATCAGACTATTCTGAGCGAGGCGTACACACAGATCAGCTTGTACCGAAAATATCTTCAAGACGCGGCGGCCGGCAATTTATGGAAGCATATACAACTTGGTCAGACAGGAAATGACGATGGGCACTGGTCGACAGGTGCGCGGGTTGTCTGGAGAGCAGCACGAAGCCCTTGTACGGTTTAATTACAGGTAACGCATGGGCGGCGGCAGGCATGATACGGGTCCTGGGGACTATTCAGCGTTCCCCGTATGCGAACGCGTTCAAGAGTCAACAGAACGACCTTGCCAATTGGGTTGACGAGATTCACGGAGCAATGTATCCCCACATTGTACGTTTAACCTCAAAACCGGCCTGTCAAAGTATATCTCATCACCAGACCAGAACTCCAACGGATTGTTCTACAATTACGCTGATAATAGCACCACGTTTTATGATACATCATCAACTGCGTTACTGGCCAGTACGGTTTATCGGTTGTCACTCCTTAGCAATATCCGCACATACATCCCCCTCGCTGAACAGATTCGTAAAGCGCTCTTAGCTTCTGCTGGCACCATTGTTTCTGTCACCACTACCTCCACAAAACCAGCACCAAGCACAACATCTACCGCACTTGTCGCAACGGGCACAACCACGTCTGGCCTGCTGCACTTTACGCCGGAAGGATGGCTCACACCTGTCGTGAATCCATACTCTTATGGCGCACAGGGATCCCAAAGTCCAGAGGGACAAGCGTTCATCCTTGAGCTGCAGGCTGCATGGCGTGACTGGGTAGCAGATGGGGCGCAGGGTGTAAGTAGCGCCCGCAAAGCTCGACCTCGTGCAATAATAGGAGCTATAATAGTCTTGCCCTGGTTAATGATCACCATCAGCTGATTAAGGTGTCGCCGTGGACATTCATTTATTAAGCTTGTTTTTGTACTGAAGCGCGTAGGTTTCGGTGTCACAAAACAGTTCATACGATATGATGCAAATTAGCTTATCTACAACCCAGAGGAAAAACGTAGTGGTACTTGTGGTGTCCATTAAAAAAGGGTTGCAATAGGTATAATGAATGAATGAGGCCAATCAGTATTGCAGTGAAGTCTGAGAGATATGCTGGCATGATGATAAAAGGCAGGTCGTGTCACAATATGGAACACAACCAATGAAACAAGGATGACGCATGGGGTAAATGAGGCAGCAGAAGGATCCATGAATGACCACCTAGCGCCCCAATTGACGCCTAGAACATCACATAAGTACAGGGATGGATGGACAGGCTTAAACATGTCCTACCTTGAACCACATTTGTCACTAAGCTATTCGCTCACCTACGGCTTCCGCCAGCTCTCCCTCCCCCTTTGGCCCCAACCACTATCCCTTCCTCTGTGGCTGCCCCGCCCGCTCGAATCCCACCGGGAATCATTACGTCGATAGTCTTTGTCATACGACCCACCGCCTTTCGAGTAGTCCCGTCGTTCATACTCACTATGTCGTCGGTCATCTTTGAAAGATCCAGTCGAGGATGCAGAATGCGGCGGCGGCAGCATCGGCGCAGTTGATACACCTGTGTTGACCGGGGCTGGTGCGGTCGATGACGGCCGAGGTGGGAGGGAATGATGTGGAGCAGGATGAGTCCCGTTTGGAAACCCGTTGTGTGATGGGCCGAGCAAGTACAACTGTTGGGGGCCTCCCTGCAAATACCGGAATGCTGGAACAGGTTGGACACCCTGTCCAGAGCCACTGACTGATACGCCCTGCGAAAAATTCGAAGGTCCAGGGGTAGAAGCACTAATCCCGCTTAAAACATTCGCGCCCGATTGCATAGCTGTCATGACCTGCTCAGGCAATGTAACAGGGGAGTTCATTGGCATTTGCTGATTATGAGGCACCACAAGTCCATGCACCCGCAAAAGAGCTTCAACCTCCGAAGGATTAATTTGGAATTGATACCCCAAACCGTTATATAGCGGGTGTGGGCTTTGTTGTTGTGGGAGAACAGCGACAGCCGACGAGGATGACCCAGCACGGCGAGGATCATGAGTAGCTGCCGAGCCATTCACGCCAAGATTTGACACGGAAGTCACATCCTTATGTTCTGTGTGAGGAGCAACAGGAGACTGAACCTGAAAACCAGTGTTTGTTCGAATAGCTTCTTTCGCAGCTCGAATAGGACCAAGTCTATCAGCTGCTGGTATACTGGATGTAATCGCTGGAGAAGTGTATAGCGAAGTGGTATGTGACTCCGACTTCACCTGAGTATTGGTCCCAATGGGCGTAGGGGAAGGTCTGGCAGGATGAGCTAGAACAGCAGTGTTCGATTGGAGGGGGGGTGCTTGGGCTAAAGGTGGCGATGGCCTGGTATATGTCGCGGGAGGAGCAGAAGTCGGAAGTGGTGCTTTTGCCTGGAGTGGGGCTTGCGATATTTGTTCAATAGGCGGTCGAGAATCCGGGGAAGCTTTTTTATGCTTTGACTGAGACACTGCAGAGGACGGCCGAAACTTTCGTTGGCACAGGATTTGACTTAGATTCGGTCTTCTTTTTGGAAGCGGATCCTAAAGACTTTGATTTTGAAACTAGGGTGGATCAAAAATTTATCAATA
The DNA here is from genome assembly GCA_016628085.1 of Suillus occidentalis. Lineage (NCBI taxonomy): Eukaryota > Fungi > Basidiomycota > Agaricomycetes > Boletales > Suillaceae > Suillus > Suillus occidentalis. Next base: position 92,341 of record JABBWB010000129.1, read on the forward strand.
AAAGTTTGATGAAATAGCTCACTCAAAGATGCAGCAGGCGGCGCCTTGGACGCAGCTACTTTGCGAGGCTTCTCTTCCTCCTCACTGTCATCATATTCCGCGACCCTCTTCCGTTTCTTCGCCTTTATAGGTTTCCCAGCGGCCGGTTTGTCACCTTCCCCATCAGTTTTAAGCTCGGATATTTTAAGCCTTTTGTTCATGAATGACACCATATGCTTGGTGATCCTGCTATTTGCCCGAATATCTTTATGGTCGTCGCGTACATCTTTTCGCATCTTTTCGATGGCAGAAGAGAGTTGAGTAAGCGATAGGCGATCACGGAAGAGGTAAATTAGGACACCGATCATCACAAACTCTATGGGAGAAACACGAGTGGGCTTGTTCAGCGAGCGGCTGTATTTCTGGTCCCGAGCAAGGATGAGAAAGACACGAAACGTATCTAGCAAGTCCTCACGAAGCTTCGGAGAGACAGGATCGCTCCTCAAAAGCCACTTTTCAAGTGTCGGGGCGGAAGGCACAGTGGGCTTGGGATGGTTTTCAATGAGGTAGCCTATAGATGCCATACACTGAAAGTCACGTCCTCGCGCATGACCCCAATCAAGGTAGCCCTGAAATCCATTTTCGCCAAGTACTTGGCTTTGGATCTCACGAATAATCGTAGGCCATGGGCCAACAATTGCTTGCATGCGTTCTACAACATCTACATTAAGATATCTTACAATAACGACAAAAGGCGGTACTGACCTGCAGGAGTAAGCGCAACCCCTAGTTGCACCCTCTTGATCATCATGTAAGCTAGGAGCATGCAATGTGGCTCCAACACTTACCTGGAAGATCTCACGTTCCTGATCCGGATTGATGTCGCTGTACTCAACGCACACAATCTGCTTGTTTGCAAATTGATGGAGAAGTTGTTTGGGAAGGAGCTTTCGCCTAGCATTAGCTGCACTTGGTCTATACCAAAGCCTTTCGTTTGTGAACCTGGACGGTATTGAAGAATGCGCATAGTAGAAGACTTAGAGGAACATACGAGTCTTTATCTGTGATGGCACACCAAATTAAATTAGTGCATGCAACAAAAGCATGAGTCGACTAACGTGGGATCTAGTAAACTCGAATTTAGCTGAGGCAACTACACTGTAGATGATAGAATTACAAACCTGTCCATCTATAAACCTAAATTTTGAAAGTTGCGGTATATCAACGAATCATTCCCGTTTATGTACTGTATATACCTTTGTATTGAGGTCAATCTTTGCTTGCCATCGATGCAAGTTCGAAGTTCACTGCCATCATCAGCTGTCGACACCGCTAGTTATGCCTTCCTCATCAATGTATGAGTCGACAAGGGGGCAAATAGACTTGCCAAATATTACTGGGGGCATGTAGTAGTTTCGCAGCATAGAGTCGATAAGACCGGACTGCTTTGACTCTGGCCATACAACATCTGTGAACAAGATGTTTCATCAGAATATGTTGCGAGCAAAGCGAGAAAGAAAGTCGTGTCTTTCAGAATGAGACTCACCACGTTGATATTCTGGGTCAAGGTCAATTGCATTGTCGATGATTTGGTCTGCAAGAAGGGTAATGCACAATAAAAACCGCTAGTAAACCGCTCGTCTTACCATAGAGTGACTTGGCTGTATATGATGTAGTCCGCGGCGCGCGTAGGACGCCCGAAATTTTGTATTCTTTGCTGCCTTTCTTCGACGCCTTTGTCCTCGTCTTGGATGGCGGGAAGTCATCTTCATCCGAAGACAAATCTGTCAGGTCAGAAACATCTGACAACGACATGATAAAAAAGCTGGGTGATAGGTGGTAGTGGTTCTGGCCAAATCACCAAACGATCTAGTGGTCGTTTGAAAGAAGATCTCGTCACCCTCGAGCTTCATGTGTGTTTAAGTTTGATGCAAAAAATGAAGCGAAAAGAGCGTATTTGCGCTAATTCTTGCTAAAATTCCCGAGCGCTTTCGATCAGATTCACTACAGTCTGAATACATTATACATATCACATTTGAATTGGGCTTATGGCTAGATCTATGGAAAGAGGGTGAGACAATAATTCGAACCACATTCCAGCTGAAATGCCTTCTCAGAGCGGCGATAGACGCCAAATCGCCCGCGCTTAATTGTCGCACAGACGCTAGGATATTACTAATTTGTAACTTACGGAACATTTTTGGCTCGAAATTTCCATAAAAGATTGGTCACGTGCGAGGTGAATGAATCTCCGCCACAAACACGCGTCGCGTCGCGTCAGAGGCTACCATATCCAACACCAAACTTCAATCATGCGGATAGAAGAACTTGTGGTCGAAGGTATGACTTAAAGTAACTAAACGAGTTGCCAGACATCATTTCGTTCAAAGGTTTCAAATCCTATCCAGTCCGGACTCAAATCACGGGTTGGGATCCATCCTTCAATGCAATCACTGGCCTCAATGGATCCGGCAAGTCCAACATACTTGACGCAATTTGTTTTGTACTTGGTATCACCAATATGTCCCAGGTATGTATACACTGTCTTTATTCCTATACTTATCGTCACACTCACGTTCGCCACAGATGCGAGCTCAAAACCAGCAAGATCTTATTTATAAGAGGGGTCAAGCTGGTGTTACTAAGGCCAGCGTAACAATTGTTTTTGACAACTCAGATAGAGAGAAGAGTCCAGTTGGATTCGAGAACTTGAAGCAGATTACAGGTTACACGTCAAGTGCGTTCACAACCTCTGACACATCAGTGCTTGAAACTCATATCCTACACAGATCGCACTTCCAAACATATCAAAATACCTTTTGAATGGTCACAAATCGCAGCAGAATAACATCCAGACTTTGTTCCAGAGTGTACAGTTAAATATCAATAATCCTAATTTCCTCATCATGCAAGGCCGCATCACCAAGGTAAGTTCAGTTTCGTCCCTTTCGCACATATGGATTACATATTTTTGACCAGGTTCTTAACATGCGTCCACAAGAAATTCTTGGCATGGTAGAAGAAGCGGCAGGGACCCGCATGTTTGAGGATCGAAAGGACAAAGCCAAGAAGACGATGTCTAAGAAGGAGAAGCGCGTGCAGGAGATAACGTCTCTCCTTGAAGAGGAGATCACACCTAAACTAGATAAACTCCGGGAAGAGAAACGTCAATTCATTGCGTTCCAGAAGACCCGGACGGAACTGGAGAAGATTGGCAGGAAACTGCGCGCTTGGGAATGGACATCTGCCAATAAGCGGGTAGAAAATGCGCAAGATGAAATTGAGAACAAGAAAGCAGAGATGGAGACGACAGAGAAGCGGAAGAAGAAGCTTATCAAAGAGACCTAAGGCAGCCGAGAAGGAGATACAGGAAGTTAACGCAAAACGAGAAGCAGAGCGGAAGAAAGGTGGCAGGTTCAAGAAGATGGAGGAGGAGGTGGCGCTCTTGGAAAAAGAGCTGGTGAAAGTTCGAACCCAAGTCGACCTCGCGAGCGGTAATATCGCCGATGAAAACAAAAGCGTCGCCAGTGCCGAGGCAGAGCTACGAGAGCTCCTTAAATCTCTAGAGGAAAAGCGTATCGAGGCCCAAGGACTCGAATCGTCTTATATGTCCGTTAAAGCGAAGCACAATGACACGCAAGGATCAGTCTCGAAATCAGAGGAGCTATTGCAGACGCTGCTCACTGGTCTCTCATCAAGCAACACGGGAAACTCTGGAGGTGGCTACATGGGTCAGCTTGCAGATGCAAAAGCCCGCATGGCCCAAGGGTCGGCTGAGGAAGAGCAGAATCGCGTGAAACTCAATATGAGCGAGAAGGAGCTGAAGGTATTGGAAGCAAAGTGGAAGGACGTAGAGAAGGAGGCAGGCCAAGGGAAGCGTAACATGGAAAACATGCGGACGGAAGCCGAGAAGCTCAAACGCAAAGTTGCTGACTGTGGTTGGAGCGCCGAACAAGAGCAAGAAAGCCAAGTCTCCCTAGCGACCTGCCAGGGGACAGGTCCGGCAGTTTACCGAGGTATGTTTTGTGTTCTATCTTATACCTATATATAACGGTCATACAGGGGCGCGATGCAGTCAAACAACGCTTATCGTCATTGAACTTTGATTATTCGATGCCATACCCAAATTTCGACCGCACCAAGGTGAAGGGGTTGGTCGCTAACCTGACCTCGATCCCACCCCAACACCAGAACAAATCCCAGGCGCTAGAAATCGTTGCCGGAGGCAAGCTCTACAATGTTGTCGTTGAAGATGAGAAAGTCGGCAAGGACCTCCTCCAGAACGGAAAGTTGAAGAAGCGCGTCACCATCATTCCACTGAACAAGATAAATTCATTCGCTTTGAGTGCTCAGGTGTGTCTCTTATTAGCTCGGCCAGTGAAGGAAGGATGCTCATATTTTTTCCAGAGATTAGCCCAGGTCAATCAGCTCGCGCCGGGTAAGGCCAACCTGGCACTATCGCTCATTGGCTACCCAGAAGAAGTGGCTCGCGCTATGGCGTTCGTCTTCGGAGACACCATCGTCTGTGAGGATGCTGAAGCTGCCAACGCGGTCACATTCGGCGCAAAGGTTAGGTCTGTCACTTTGAATGGCGACCTGTACGACCCTTCTGGTACACTTAGTGGAGGGGCAGCCCCAAGCGGAAGCGGCACACTGCTAAGGGTGCAGGAACTCCTCGAGGCAGAGCGCAAACTAGGAGAGGCACAGTCTCGTTTGAAGGACCTTGAAAGAGCAGAAGCGTCCAATCGAGAGAAGAAAGAATCATGGAGAAAACTGACTCGTGAACTCGACATCAAGCTGCACGAAGTCAGTCTGTTAGAGCAGCAAGCAGAAGGGAGCAATGCTGTAAGGGTGAGTGTAGTCGTCGTCATCCGTTCAGTTAAATATTGAGTAACAAATGTCGTCTAGCTTGGTGCTGAGGTAGAAGAGCTGAAGAAGACGATTGATGCTTTGAAATTAGCTGTACAGGCAGCCAGGGAGAAACAAAAGGCTGCTAAGGAGGAGTGCAGTAAGCTTGAAAAAGATATGGACGAGTTCAAAAACAACAAGGAAGGCAAGATCAATGAATTGAAGGCGAGTGCTCCTTCCATCCTTCCTTCGAGTATGCCGACCAGCCATGCAGGCCGAAATCAGCAAGCTCAAGGCAGCTCTTCAGAAGCAAGCTGTTGTGGTAAAGACGCAGCACAAGGAACATCAAACCTCTGTACTCGAGCTTGGTACGGAAGCTTTAAATATCTTATTCTACTCGCTAATGGCTCTTAGAACAAATGGAAAAGGATATCAAGGAGGCTGAAGACAACATCAAAGGTGCTCACGCTCAAATTGCCAAACTTCACAAGGACATGGCAGCGCTCAACACTAAACTTGCCAAGCACGAGGTACAGTTCTCTCCAATTTCAGCGTCCTGACAGATCCTTCTCATGCGACATAGGCGGACCACGCAAGGGCAGAGCACAAACTTCAGGAGGAACGGGCAACGCTGACGCAATTTGATAACGAGCTCAAGGACTTGGAGAATGCGATTCGTGAGCAGAAAAAGGGAGTATCCGACGCAGAAATCGAGCTGAAAAAGTTGGAACACGATGTTGTCGCACTTGAAAAAGATAAAGTCGCACAAGCTAAATATGTGGCCGACTTAGAGAAGCAGCATGAGTGGATTCGGGATGAATACCAGTGGGTTATCATTTCCTCTTTTGAACTCAATTGACATCCTCTCAAAGTTCGTTTGGCAAACCCGGCTCACAGTATGAATTTGATCAAGATATGCCTTCGTTGCGAGCCAAAGCGGACGAACTTGAAGAGAAGCAGAAGGGGATGAAAAAGAAAGTCAACCCGAAGGTCATGAACATGATCGACACGTAAGGCTTTTCAGCAAGACACTGATTTGATTTGAATGACTTGTGACTAGTGTCGAGAAGAAGGAATTGGACCTCAAGAAGATGCTGGCCACAGTTCTGAAGGACAAAGAAAAGATCGAAGACACTATAGAGGAGCTAGACCGATATAAGCGCGATGCCCTCCAGAAGACATGGGAGAAAGTGAACGGGTATGGTGATGATTCCTTCACCGTCAGCCCGTCGTCATTCATCCACTTTTGTAGTGACTTTGGTGGCATTTTTGCCGAACTGCTTCCTGGCAACTTCGCCAAACTTCAGCCTCCAGAAGGTCAAGACTTGATGCAAGGACTTGAGGTGAAAGTGCAACTGGGGACTGTTTGGAAACAAAGTCTAACCGAACTGAGTGGTGGCCAACGGTACGAAACAATTATCAGCACAACATTGTGACTGACGAGTGTTGCACAGCTCCTTGATCGCGCTTTCGCTCATCATGGCCCTTCTCCAATTCAAGCCAGCGCCAATGTACATTCTTGATGAAATCGATGCCGCTCTCGACCTCTCCCATACCCAACATATTGGCCACCTATTCCGAACTCGTTTCAGGGGCTCCCAATTTATAGTCGTTTCGCTCAAGGAAGGTCTTTTCACAAATGCAAACGTACTGTTCCGAACACGGTTTCGTGATGGCACGTCAGTAGTCGAGCGCACAGCGAATAGGTCAACTTCATCACTGTACACATAATATAATCCTGTATGATTACTGTACGATCATTGTCACTGCCATTGCTACGCATGCTAATGCGACGTATGGGGAGAGGCGTTCACCTGTAAATATGTTCAAGGGGGCTGTTCTTCAGGAAGCCAGCAGAAAATCGCATGCATGGGAACGCACCTATCCGCGCAGACATGAAGAACAGTCCGAGAAATCTGTTTACATTCTCAGCATCCATGAACACTCTGTCAGTCAATAAAGGCAACATACCCTGCCTTGTTTCTATCGACCAGACGTGGGGCAACTGCACGAACGTAGGTGCAAGTGCAGATCATCAACAAGATGACCAAAAGCAGGGATTGAAAGTTAAAAAGTGCTGACTTTGAGCCATCAGCCGGAGCATGATATGAAATAAAAACATACCATACCATGAGGAAAGTGACGGCCTGCAGATGACTGCAGATGTCTAAGACGTGTTTGAAAGCGGCAAAGCTGCGAGTGCTTACTAAGCGGTCGTAGTAAAACTCCGGTCCTGCCTTAATGAACAGCTTCGCGGACATTAGCGGCTAGTACCCTACGGACCCCCCGCCATCGAGAATGGTGTTGTAGACGGTAAGTGTGATTACGACTTGAAGGGATACGACCCAGAATTAGGTTCTATCTCACAACTACCTCAGTTCAAGATGCGAATGAATAGTGCCTAGCACACGATCCTCGATTCCTCATGCTACAATCCATATTGTTGACTGACGATGATATATATAATATGACGTTGAATTGAAACTTCTTGTGGAGATGATATCATGAAAACATGCATGGTGACGCCAAAGACCAATTTCATAACGACCATTGAATATTAAGAGGCATATAGAGTGCCAGCACCTCGCCAAAGAGCAAAGTCCATAATATTTCAATTGCGAGCGCAGGTCAATCTGACGGCGAAGGGACCACGAGAGCCTGGTTGAATTCGCAATAAACGTAGGATGTACGAGACCATCCCAAATGCGAGGTTGACTGTCCAGTAGGCCAATTAATCATCGACATCCTTAAGTGGGCACCGTGATATACACTTGCAGGCAGATTGTGAAATGGGGTAGGATCCAGGATCGTTGGTTGGTTTTGGAAGTAAGAAATTCAAAATAGCGTTGAGAAGCGAAAAGGTCATAATTTAGGTTGGGGGACCCAGTCGATTTCAAGAGATGCCGTCGGCTCCGAACGAAAGATAGTTCGACAAAAAAACCCGACCGTCGCAGTCACGAGGGTGACACGTACGATCGATCCTGTCGCTCTCGAATCGAACTTGTGCAGTGGTAAAGTTCAACCGCAACTAAGGTATTCTACGAGTGAACCGTGAAGGTGAGAAAACCTGCTGATGTACTACGACCGCTTAGTTAACTTATGAGTACTCTACAACAAGTGCTGACTAAGCGAGAGAGTTTGTTCTAAGCCAAGTCTTGAAATTTCTGATACATCGACCCATAGCTATGACCAGAGAACGACTTGACATTCAAGTATGATATCAGACAGGGTTTAACATCGAATAGTGACCAACCACCGCTATTTGCACATGGAAGTCCGTCTGCAACACATCAAGCACTATCCTTCTCGACATTGGCAACCCCTCGAAGTAAATTCCTGGGTGTAGTAGAACCCTGTACTTCACCTTCATAAAACAGCACATCACCAGTCGCTCAGACAAGTGGAGACTATCCCTTTGGCACCCACACATCTTGAGGTGTGTCTCTGTTTAGACTACGTTCTTCCACAGAGCTGACATTCGGCCACAAAGCACAACCAATAATGCATCATTTGGATACACGACATAAATAGACTCCAGTCCATCAACAGCCTAAATACCCCTTCATCCCAGACTTTGTTCTTGCAAAGATTGATTAGATCTCGTCTACATCGATTTAACGAGATAGAAGGAGATATGAACCAACACTGTATCAAGCCCTTTAGTACACCCGAGGTTTATCGGTGAGTTGGATTTTTATGGGCAGGGAAGGCGTAGGTGTTGAATGCACTTGGCGTAGCTAACACATCTGGAAAGCGGTTAAACGAGCATCCAATAATGCTAACCCCCAATGAGGCATCCTGATCGCCTGAGCTGTGATGTGGTTGCGTTCTATCCGAGTGTTGTGCCTATCTCGGGAACACCGATAAGATTTTGATTTTGATTTTTGCCTCAGTGCCTTGGCATGTACATTTCACTTGGGATGGAATCAGTTATCTGGTCTGCGTACTTTTGGTGTGCGCTTTCAAAATACACTTTGATGTGGATATGGTTTAGAGTCGGAGAATATCATTCTCCACGCATCCTCACGCTGCAGACGTTTAGAAAACGCGCCACACCTGGAACCCATAGAGGTTAGTTTGTGCACTCCTCTGAGCGGTGTTCCAGGAACCAGAATATATCTCGTGGTTTTGCAGCTCAGGCTGCGAATTTGGCTAACAGTAATTTCATGGTGTCTCCCTCAGCCAACTTACCTCAAGGGCCATCCACGTGGCAAGAGACAGGACCGGCGACCCAGCAGGCCCCACCCTCATTCATACTTGAATCGAACTTTTCTTCTGGCCCTGCCGTGCAACCCGTTGTTCAGGCCCCAAGACCAAACTCTATGACTCATGAGGTCACACCCTTCGAGAAAGATATTATATCTTCACTAGCTCGATGTGCAATTCAGCGTCCAGGCACCAGATGAACAACACTTTATCACTATCGCATAGCTACCTGCGCGCTAGACTTGCACAACATTTATGTGGCATTGAGCCGTATTTCTCCTTTCACGTCGGTCAGATGTTCAGCTACCGGAGTAGAAGGAGACCTTTTGTTGGCAGGAAAGGCTAAGCTTGCGGTGATTAGGAAGTAGGGATGATGTCTACTTTCTTTATGGAAATGGATTGAGGTTATGGGTTTGATTGAAGATCTTTAGGAAAGGATGGCGCGATAGAACACTCGCAAACCATCCTCAGGTTACGAGTGATCAAAAATCGCGAAGGTGCGCGTGTTACATAGGTCACGGGTCCGTCGATATCCCTGCCTCCTTGTAACGGACCTGCCTAAGCTCTAAGCTTGGAAGGAAGTATGCCACTGGAAAATCATCATTATTTTTGGATTCGGTCACGAGACAAATGAAGAGGGTCATTCCTCACAGGTAGAGTTAATCACTGCCTGTGTTTAAAAACAACGTGACTAGAATATAAACACCTAAAGTGTGATAGACACGAAAGGATAGGGGGAAGCATCAACCACACTGTTCAAATGCTTCCGCCCAGTGCAGCCAGGGTCCTCGACACATTTGGCGATCTCCTTTCCAGCGTTCAGCCCCTCAAAATACGCACCATGAAGAAAACCTGCATTGAATTTTTTTGCCCTCATGAACAAGTGAACCACAGTCAGGACTCAGGAGAAACACGTACCGTAATACTTCAAGCTCGTAGCTTCACCCGCAAACCAGAGTCTCTTGTCTACTGTAGCCCTCAGATTTTCGGAGTGACCGGGAAGGAAAGACGGGGGCCAGTTGGAGTAGGAGCCGCGAAAGAGAGGGTCTGCGTTCCAGCGTTTGAAATGGAACGCGACAGGATCAGGAACGGTGGTGTTGGGGTACATAGCTCGAAGGACCTCCATGACCTCCTCCTGAACATCTGAGTCTTGCATGCCCTCGATGCGCAGTGAGAAATCACCCTGAATGTCCCAGGAATGAACGACAGAGTTGCATAGATCGTGTATTATGCAGACTTACAGTAACGGTCACAAAGACGAGACCCGAACCAGGGAGGAACTTAGCGTGGTCAAGACTCTGCCAGACCGGATACCTCCCCCGTTCCATGTCTGCATAAATAGCCATCTATTTCGACTAAGTCAGAGAGATATTTAACGCTGATGACCATCCGTGCCTCAGTGTCAAACCAGAACTTCTCTTCGAACTGCAAAAAGATTTTGGTATACGTGGCCTGGGGGCAGTTGAGTTATTGGAATAAAAGTCCTTAACAGACATACCATGACCATGCTTTGAATGGCCTCCATCTTCCACGCAGGAAGAGTAGGTTTAAATGCAATATCACCATATTGCAGTACTCCAAGACTAAACGTGCAAAGCGCGTAGTCCGCGGTGAGAGTAGTATCATCTTCCAGTGTGACTGTCACCCCATCGCCGCTGTATGCAATCGTTTTGACAACGGAATTTAGAAAGACCTGCTGAGGCTGAAGAAAATCTGCAGCTTCATCCTGGATGATGATTTTGAAACCGCGCTGGTCAGTGCAGAGGTTATTGTCTTCTGAAAAGCCACCCATATCGGTATTAAAGGTAAAGTTGTTGTTCTGTGGGATCGTCAGACGCTGACAGGTGCACACTATAACAATATGTTAGTACCCAAGCTGATGCTATCCATGAATTCTGGGCGGGGGACTAGTACAAGATAGTAGTGAGAATCACAATCACGAACATGATCGAGTTCTCACACCTGTGCATCTGATATGTGCAATTGCAATGATCAGCAGGATGAAGACGCTTAAAAAAGGAAAAAAAAACTTGCATTCCTGACGAGTTTAGCATCAAGAACTCAGAAGGCTTGGACAAAAAAATTACATACCCAGTCGATTTCATAATACTGGCAAACTGCTTCGTATATGTTCTTTGGAGATGCACCAGCGATGCCGTACGCGCTTTGAAGGCTAAGGTCAACCTGCTGCGTCTTGACGCGCTCCCCTTATGCAACATATGAACACGCACAGGTGACGAACTGCGAGATGCCATACCTGCAATAGCTCCGACTTGAGTAAATTGATCAATTGATGTGCCCAAGAGGTCACTATAGTCTTTGAACCCATTATAGTCATAGGTAGCTGTTAACCAGTGATGAGTCCAGACAAACCGAGATCAAAGATACAATGGTAAAATGTAAACGTACTGATACTGCCATCAAGATCATTGTACTGGTTCTTTAGGTGGTACTTTCGAGCGAGTGTCAGAATGGGATTAGCTGTCCCATTGCCAGTTTGCGTTCCCTGAATCCAATTAGGACCGAGTTCGATGGTGTACTGCTTTCCAGAGACACCGATAGTATAATTTTGCATCCTCCCGCCTAGTTCATTGCGTGCTTCGACAATCAGGAAGTCGTCAACGCCTTTGCGGTGCAATGTGCGCGCGGCAATGACGCCAGCAACGCCTCCTCCGAGGATTAGCACTTTGGCATCTTTGGCTGAGCAGTGATTGTTATGAGCAGTGGATGGTGATAGGGCGAAAGCGGCAAAGCCGAGGAGCACGGCAAGGTGGACTTGACGCATTGGCACTGTGATAGGTGAAGATACTACGCCTAAACTAAATGATGAATCGGAAACATTATATACCACATGCTAGGGATAATCAGCTGTTCCCAGCACAGCTGGTACCTCGCGAGTAACCGGATGCTATGTATTATGATATTTGGTGAAAGAGACAGTTGCCAGTGATAACGAGAATTCGATGTTGGCCGCCGCGGCCATGATGGATGACTCAGAGATCGCCGACACCCTGCCAGCTGGGCTCTGTCGAACTTCTGGGTGACGAGAGAATATTCAGGAAAACTAATAAATTGCATGCAGAGAGCGAGTGATAATGGGGTGAAACGGTATCTGCCAGTGGCCCCAGAGCTTGCTAGTAGAGGAGCCAGCGTCTTCAACTCTAGAATTCGCTCGTGCTATGTACTAATATATAGAGTGACAAATGTCACCGAAAAGATACGAGTCAATGTCGACTGATGCTACATGTGCTCACATCGTGGGCTGAAAAATTGATGAAGCACGGGCCTCTGTCGCAATAAGGACGTCGCTGAAGACAAAGTAGTCTAGGTCGGTGCCAGGCCGCAAATGACTGACCCCTACCTTATCACGGCGCAGAGCAAGATTAATCAAAAGTGATGTCGAGGAGTTGGAGGAGCTTCATTGTGTTTGTTTCATGGCGTTGACCTGATACCGGTGATCCATGCTATCTCGGTTCTTAACGCTCGGGACATTAACGACATAACTGTAGAATGTCAGGTCATGTCAGGCTTCCGATTATGCGGGCATACCGTGACGGGCTATGTAGTCTTCCCCAGTGGAAGCTTGAATATACATTCCTTATATTCGGGTACAGGGCGCGCCCCCGCCTTTTCCACTGAAGTTCATGGCGCTCATCTCCCTGATTGATCGATCCATGGGTCAGTGCGATCGCCTCCAGAAAACCCACCGGATAATTCATCGCTCGAGTCAGGGAGGAAGATTTTCCCGTGATACAGAGCAGGCGGGGGCGTTGAAGGTCAAGTCCAATTTCCGGCGTTCGAAGAGAGATATGTATCGGAGTCAGGCCATGATTCGAATTCAGGCCTTGAAGTAACCGTGACTGTGCCGCAATAACCAATGGCCTATTGGGCGACTGGAACTAAATCACAGCGCGTGTGTCGGCAGTAAACCAGTGAGATAGCGGGAAAAGGCAACCTAAAAATGATGTAGCAGCTTTTATACGTGCACTGACGACGGAACAGAATTCCCAGTTGTGAGACATCCGACGATCCGATTGCTGGCCAAACCACCATCGGAATGACCGTATCTCACAACTACTGCAAGAATGAGTTCATGTAACGGACCTACACATATACTTACTTGGAAGGAGGAACACCACTGCAAAGCAACGACCATCTTCATTCCTTTTCGGTCATGAAGAGGATTGTTCCTTACATGAAAAGTTGATAACTGATGATTCTCGAAAACAATATTGAACAATGCGACGACAACGTGGCTCAAATATAAGCACCTAAGGCGTGATAGACACAAAAGGATAGGGGGAAGCATCAATCACACTGTTCAAATGCTTCCGCCCAGTACATGCAGGGCCCTCAACGCACTTGGCGATCTCCTCCCCAGCATTCAACCCCTCGTAATACGCACCATGAAGGAAACCTACATTGTATTTTTATGCCCTCATGAACAAGCGAGCCGCGGCAAGGAGAGACACATACCGAAATACTTCAAGCTCGTAGCTTCACCCGCAAACCAGAGTCTCTTGTCTACTGTAGCCCTCAGATTTTCTGAATGACCAGGAAGGAAAGAGGGAGGCCAGTTGGAGTAGGAGCCGCGGAAGAGAGGGTCCGCGTGCCAGCGTTTGAAATGGAACGCGACAGGATCAGGGACGGTGGTGTTGGGGTACATGGCTCGGAGGACTTCCATGACCTCCTCCTGAACATCTGAATCTTGCATGCCCTCGATGCGCAGGGAGAAATCACCCTAAATGTCCCAGGAATGAGCGATAGATTCATAGAGCGCAAATCATTCAAACTTACGGTGACGGTCACAAAGACGAGACCAGAACCAGGGAAGAACTTGACGTGGTCAAGATTCTGCCAGATCGGGTACCTCCCCCGTTCCATGTCTGCATAGATGGCCATCTACTCTGGATACGTCAGAGAGATATTTAACGCTGGTGTTCATCCATACCTCAGTATCAAACCAGAACCTCTCTTCAAACTGCAGGAAAATTTTGGTATACGTAGCCTGGAGGCAATTGAGTCGTCGAAAATACTAGCATGGATAAAGCATACCATGACCATGCTTTGAATGGCCTCCATCTTCCACGCAGGAAGAGTAGGTTTAAACGCAATATCACCATATTGCAGTACTCCAAGACTAAACGTGCAAAGCACGTAGTCCGCGGTGAGAGTAGTATCATCTTCCAGTGTGACTGTCACCCCATCGCCGCTGTATGCAATCAGTTTTGACAACGGAATTCAGGGAGACTTGCTGAGGCAGAAGAAATTCCGCAGCTTCAGCCTGGATGATGGTTTTGAAGCCACGCTGATCAATGCAGAGATTATTTTCGTCTGAGAAGCCACCCATATCAGTGTCAAAGGTGAAATTGTTGTTCTATGGGATCGTCAGGGGCTGGTAGGTGCGACTAGAATGATATGCAAATACCCAAGCTGATGCTATCCATGAATTCTGGTCTGGGGACTAGTACGAGACAGTGAGAATGACAATCAAGAACACGATCGAGTTCTCGCACCTGTGCATCTAATGGATGTGACATTGCGATCATTAGCATGATGAGGATATCTTAGTAAGAAATACGTGCATTCCTGGGAGTTTGATATCAGATATGCGGAAGGCTTGGACAAGAAAGATTCACGTACCCAGTCGACTTCATAATATTGGCAAGCTGCTTCATACATGTTCTTTGGAGTTGCGCCGGTGATGCCGTACGCGCTTTGAAGGCTGAGGTCAACCTGCTGCATCTTGACGCGCTCCCCTAATGCAGCATATGAGCGCTTGAGCACGCACAGGTGACGAACTGCATGATGACATACCTGCTATAGCTCCGATTTGAGTGAATTGATCAATCGACGTATTCAAGAGGTCACGATAGTCTTTGAGTCCATTATAGTCATAAGTCGCTGTTCACCGATGATGAGTTCAAACAAAATAGGACGAAATAGAATGGTGAACATACTGATACTGCCATCAAGATCGTTATACTGGTTCTTGACGTGGTGCTTTCGAGCGAGTGTCAGAATGGGATTAGCTGTCCCATTACCAGTTTGCGTTCCCTGAATCCAATTAGGACCGACTTCGACGGTGTACTGCTTTCCAGGGACGCCAATGGTATAGTTCTGCATCCTTCCGCCTAGCTCATCACGTGCTTCGACGATGAGGAAGTCGTCAATGCCCTTGTGGTGCAATGTGCGCGCGGCAATGACGCCAGCAACGCCTCCTCCGAGGATTAGCACTTTGGCATTTTTTGTTGGCCGGTGGTTATTGCTATGAGTGGAGAGAGATGGCAAAGCTGTAGTGAAAGCGGCAAAACCAAGGAGGACGGCGAGGTGGACTTGACGCATCACTGTGATGGGTGAAGACACGCCTGATCCAAGTGATGAATCCAAGACATTTATACAAGCGGGGAACGATATGACGTTGGGGACCCGGATAATCAGGCGTTCCTGACACCGGTGGAAGCGAGCAACCGGATGCTAGCAGGTAAAAAAGACATAATAACGAGAATTCAATGATGTGACTACTATTCTTGGAGGCAATGTAGTAGTATCACGATTCCATATAGAGACATATGGCAGGTGCTGGAGGGCTAGCGGCCACTGTTCTCTACCGTTCCGTCGAGGTTAGTGCGGTTAGTCTTCTCCTTCAATGGAAGCTTGGTATGTCATTCCACTGATTGTTCGCTTCATGGTATGATTCCAGGAATAATTCAACGCTCGAGTCAAGGAGGAATGAAATCCTGTGAGCAGATACTATGTATCGGATTCGACGCTCCGACCTTGAAAGAATTTACCATGGCAGTTAGCGACCAAATGATTTTATTCTTATTATTGTCAATTTGGTTCGGTTGAGCGGTGGCTGTGTTCTTAAGGATGGGTTTACAGAAAACGGTTATTTTGACAGGTGCAGGTGTCTTCGTACTTGTTGCAGGTGCATCGTATCTATCTGATCAACCCATGTTGAACTCATTTCTTCGTCGTTTCACGACCTCCGCGTCGACTGCGGCTTCGAAGCCTCTGTAAGTAAATATCTTCCTACTCAATCAAAAAAATTGACTCCATGTGCCACCAGATCTTCGCGGGTCTTCGTAAGTTCCAACAAATGTTTTTAGGTGTCACCAGAACTAAGTCTTTAAAATTTAGTTCGATGTTGCCATAGACAACAAGCCATCCGGTCGTATAACATTCAAGCTGTACGACGACGTCGTCCCGAAGACCGCGAAGAATTTCAGAGAGCTTGCTACCGGCCAACATGGATTCGGCTATGCTGGAAGCACTTTTCACCGTGTTATCCCCACTGTAATTACTTCCTCTTTGGCGCCTTCCCTGGCTAATGTATACGCTCTTTTATAGTTTATGCTTCAAGGGGGTGATTTCACGCGACACGATGGTACTGGCGGGAAGTCGATATACGGCGAGAAGTTTGCAGGTTGGTTCCTTTGAAGTTCTGTTTTCTGGTCGTGCGATGGCTAATTGAATCTAAAGATGAGAACTTCAAACTGAAGCACGAAAAGCCTGGATTGTTGTCCATGGCTAATGCTGGCCCGAACACTAACGGTTCTCAAGTGAGTGACTACCCGGTGAACCTTGGGATTAGACATTGATGCTTTGCAGTTCTTTATCACCACAGTGGTCACATCATGGTTAGATGGCAAGCACGTTGTCTTTGGTGAAGTAGAAGAAGGGATGGATGTTGTGAGGAACATTGAAGCTCAGGGCAGTAGGAGTGGGCGCACAAGTAGCAAAATCTCTATAACAGCATCTGGTACTGTAGAGTGAGGAACGGTCTGCTCGACATCTTACACAACATTGTTGCATTGAATTTATACTACTCATGGCCTACTTGCTTCCATCAGAGAACGCATGAATCCTTGATTTTCGTAGGCGTGAGAACTACAGAAGGATACAACTCTGCATCAGTTCACTGATGGCAGGCTCCGTGAGAAGTGTCATTGTCATTTCGCGGTGCGCTTGTGAGGCCGCTCGTCTTATCTACTAAGGGTCAAGACATGGCTTCCACCATCGCTGACCTTCCAGCAGAACTCATCGAAGCCGTGCTCGTCATGGCCGCAGCCTCTGGGAACCCGAATTCCATAGCAGCGCTCTCCCAGACCAACAAGCTCTTTTACCGCCTAATCTACTGCTGTCCAGACCAACATCTCTGGCGGGAAATCTTCCTTACTACTTTTGATGATCCTAGACCAGCTCTGAATCATATGAACACCATGTCAGGTGGTCACCCTAACTTGGAGTTGAACTGGACTCAAGAATACATTGACCGTATTAGCGCGGCTAGGTACATCAGACGACCGGTCCAAACCATGGCCCCAGTAAGTTCGCAGTCTGAGGTTCTCCGCATCCCAGCGTCATTATCTGCAGTGAAAGCACTACTTTCAGTCATCGCCACTTCCTTGCCCTTCCCGTCATCTCTGCCTTTATCTCTCACCGTCCTAACCGAGTTTCCTGTGTCTAATGCCCATTCGCACCCATGATCAACTCTCCTCCATTCCCACCCCTACTTCTCTTGCTTACAGCCAATTATAGTGCCATGCCCGGTAGCGTCAATGTGACTTGGCTTCAAGATTGTTAGAAATTGGGCTCCCCCCTGAGCTCACACGCACGCTAATGGCAACGCTGTCATTCGATGTTCAGGGTCATGCGCCGTACCAGCCCACTCTAACCTCTACATCGCACTGGGACGGGTCAGAAGTCGACCAGCCATTCCACAAACTCATTCTGCTGTACCGGCTTTATACCCATTACCGCCTTGCCCAGCAGTATCCACGTCAGCACCACCAGACTCGGCATTCACTTCTGATGAGGATGATGATATGCCTCCCCTGCCCATCACACGCCCGCGTTACCTCGTTGTACACCCCTGAAGAGCAGTCAGCTGATGCCCGCACACTAGCACGCAGGCGTGTCTACGACATGCGATACCTCAAACCCGCACGCCTGCGGGGTCCTTTCCAACCGTGCAACGCGACGCCGAATCAAACCAACATCAAATTGAAGATGAAGATGAGGACGATGACGATGACGATGACGAGACATGACGATGACGATGACGATGATGGTGACGAGGACGAGGACGAGGAAGAGCCAAGCGAGTTGGATCTGATGATCTTTGGGAATAGGCTCCCCGCCCCTGATCTGAGTCCACCAATTGAGCCGTATGAGCTCATACCGGACTATGTATGGCTCGCCTCTGCGCGTATCGTTGTGGAGGCGAATTTGAGGGAGGTATCCAAGCAGTCGCCCTATCCGGCTGCATTTTCGATGGGTGACATTTGCCGTATATGCGCAAAATGCAAACGATGTGCATAGGTGGGTCACCTGGGTATTGGGATGCTTGGGCAATAGACCTAGGGAGGGATCCGAGACTGGGAAGAGCAATCACGACGAAGTTGAAGGATGGGATTGGGCGGGTGTGAGTGGTATTTGGAAGTAAGTTTCGGGCTATGTATTCTTCGAAAAACTCATTTTTGTATAGGCGATGTGTTTGTTGGCTTGATTACCGAGAACTGTTGGGTAAGTGCCCTCGGCTCATCCCCTTCTCATACTGAAAGCTTTTTTTGTAGCGCACAACGTGAGCCATATAAACTGAGAAAAATACCTTCTAATCTGCCGCTACTACAGCTCGCACCGGAAAAGTTCCTTGAAGATGGCATCCGAGAAGCTTGCCGAATCATACCCCTCAGTGTTCGCATAACTGGCTATTCCGAATCGCCCATCCCACCAGGCAGCACACCATCCGCCCCCTCCCAACCATCCACGTCGAGGGTGAATCTAAGGGGTCTGATCGCAGTCTAGACGATTTACGCCACATCACTGGTACGGTGAGCATGATCAGCGATGGGGCTGTTCGATGGGAGATGGTGAGTGCTCCGTTTTCCGTTTTGTAGCCTGCTAGTTATAATACATTGCGTAA